>VXBJ01003405.1:698702-719571 GCA_013400055.1 Nycticryphes semicollaris
TCCTGCACTGTTCCCTCCACCGCCGCGGCAGGGCCCCCGTCGCGCCGCCGGCCGGGCAGCGGCCCCGCCAGCCGGCGGCCCTGAGCCAGCGGGCGGCGGGCGCGATTCGCCGCGGCGCCCGGCAGGTGGCGCCCTTGATCGCCGAGTGGCAACCGGCGCGGGCTGGCGGGCGGGCGGGCCCGAGAAACGCATCGTGTGGACGGCACCCCCCCCCCCCCCCCCCCCCNNNACCCCCACCCCCTCCTTTAATTTAGGAAGTATTATAACTAAAGTGTTTTCAACTTATTATTATGCATGAGTAAAAATTCCATGAATGTGTAACATTTTCGCCTGTATTTCCCTCTTTTATAACATCATTTAAATTCCTTGTTAATAATTTAGAAATGTTCTGGATTTTAATCACTTTTCTCATCATGCCGGTATCTATCCGACGGAGAGCTCTCCTCCCCTACCTGAAGGTGACATGGAGGAAGGGCCTGCCAGGCCAGGGGCAGGGGGAATTTCCTTCATTAGTTAAACATCCCAAGTTTACCAAACCTGAGGTTTGAGTAGGTCACCATTAATAAAAATTTTTAAATATCTTTTTTTTCCCCCCTGCATCTGAGTTTAATTATGGTGGTATTTGTTTGATAGCTTGTTACTGTAAATAAAAGAGATAAAAGCAGCCCTTCACTCGAGTAGCTCTAGAGCTGTGAAATATGTACCTAATTAAAACTATTGGTGTAAGAGGCTAATAAAGTACATGTGCCTACTAGATGTCTTATTCTAATGAATCTCGGCTAATTTGCTTTGAGTGATGAATTTCAGTGTTGGTAGTAAGGGCTGAATAATTATGAAATTTATCACAAGGTGCAGGGACTCACGAGGGACCGGCAGGGGTTCGGGGAGGGAGAGGGGCGAGCAGGGCCCCATGGCCATGGCGGGTGCCACAGGAGCAGACGCCAGGCTTCGGCCCAAGCACCGGCGCTGGCCAGGACCCAGCCAGCTGCGGCCAGGGAGCCCCCAGGACATGCCAGCCGGCAAATATGTGGGCCAGGAAGGCTCCCTGTAAGGAGCGTGGGGGCCAGGGAGCCCTCCTCCCTGTCCACCTCCTCTCCCCCTTCTTTCTCCCTTTTTTTTGCCTGGCACCGGTGAGGAGCAGGCCATGGCATGCACTCCTCAGACTCCCAAACCGAGCGCAGATGGGTTGTCTAAAGCATTTCAGATGGAGTTTTGGTTTTGCGCCAGCAGCTAATCAAAGTCTTAATTCTGGAGAATAAAAAGGCCAGGCTTTCCAACCTTCCCCCGGCTGGTTTCTGCCGTGGATGTGGACAGGCGACGTTCCTGAAAACCTTTTTGCCCCATGCACTTCCAGCTGCCTGTGGGGCTGGCATAACCCATGCCTCATCTGTGCACAGGGGATACCTGGCCCAGCAAAGGGCAGCAGCCACGTACGACCTGCAGAGCCTCAAACCAATCCTGGCACACGCTCTTGTGTCAGGCAAGTGAAAAAGTGTACGTTCGACAGCCCCTGCCTGAGACCTGAGCTTTGCCCTTTGGAGCAGTACAGGCTTCTTGGGAGAAAGGGTATAGTCTGAGAGAAGCAGGATAATAATAAAGGGGCTGGTTAAGCAGAGAAAGAGCCCTCAGAGTAGCACATATTTTTATTGCTTTTTTGCAATAGAGTAGAGAAAACATCCCAAGGCGAAATGTCTATCGTAGGCTTTCCTGTAGTTCCCCAACAAGGAGTATTTAAACGCTTGCATGAGCGTATGTCCTATCAGCGCCTTTCATTTACCGGGACTGCAGGAGGGATGGTGGCACAGGGCTGCCCCATCTGAACCTGGGGCCTGGGCAAACCTGGGGGTCTCCAACCTCACCCGGCCTCACCCCACGTGGGGCACAAGAGATTTGGGTACAACCAAACCACCTGGGCTTTGCTGTCTATCCCAGACTCAGATCCAAGGATTTCAAATGACTCTCTGAAAGTGTGTAGTAGTTGCAGCTGTTAAAAGCGTGCTGGCAATTTCTGATTTGGAGGTTTTTTTACAAGTGCTGCATCGGCAGTTTTTCTGCAGAATGAAATTTTCACTATTGCTAATATCAGCTGGAGAGACAGGTGGAACTTGTTATTTTCCTTGAAAACCCTACCTTTTTACAGGGAAGAGATCATTTTTCATGGCTGCACAATCTGGTAATGGGGTAGATTGAGAATAAGATTGGGCAGAACTAGACTGTTTCTGTCTTTGCCCCTGACTTACTGTTTGACCCTAGGAAAGTCTCTTCATCATTCCCGAAACCTGGTTTCTCTATCTGTAAAAAAAGCAATAATAGCTATATCAAAAGAGACAGCCATCAATATCCAGAAGTGGCTTTAAAATTTCAGGTGGAAGTGTTAAGTATTGTCACAGAAATGGCGTCTGTTGTGCTGTCTCAAAGACCCGCAAAAATCTATTTTTTCCTGTTGAGAGAGTTCTTTCCATGTTGCTCAATCAATGATCATTTTAATATATTTTTCTGCCTCTCAGTTACATCTCAAATATTTGTGTCTTTGCAATTTTCATGGTCTCATATCTTGTCTCTTTCTGTATAAAATGTATGTTGTCAGCTTGAGGGAATGCTTTTCCTTTCAGCTTCTTTGTAATTACCAAAAATAGTTTTAACCTGTTAAAACATTTCTGAGTTGTTGACATGGCATGGTATGGTATTAAAACCTTGTTACTTCACAGCAAACCTTCCTGTGTGTTTACCTTTTGATAACATTTCTAATAAGCAGTTGAACACCAGTGGAATGAAAGGGATACTTGCACTGTTGGGTCCAGTGTGACTTTGCATAATGAAAACTAAATGACACTCAGGTATAGCTAAAAGATAGAGAACAAAATAGAATCCAATTGTTTCTGCTGGTTGTTTTTCAAGGAAGAAAACCTTTGCATGTGTTTTCCGGACAAGCTTTATTTATACTATGATCTGGGACCTGACAGCAAAGATTCTTGCACCTGTGCAAAGTTATTTTGATTTCAGCATGACTCCACCAAGAGACCTCAGCACAGAGGACTACCCCTTTTTAGAGGACAGGATGCTAGAGCCCTTGGCAAGGCCGAGATTTGACGTGCTCTGAACTAAGCTTATGGATAGAACAAGAGCTTAAGACCTAAACTTAATTACTATAACAAAGCCTGATGCAGCAAGGAAACTTTCTACCCAAGTAAGTTTCCTAAAAGTTGATAGCAGATGGGTCGCGCGTCCCACAGGCTGGGGATGTACTGACTTCACTCTCAGTGTCACCAGGTCTTACATCACAGGACTTCTGGTTTTTGATTTGTTAGTAAGCTTGATCTGGTAACCTAAGCTAAACACACCTTTAAAGTAAATTTCAAATGTAAAGGTCATTGCTAATTCTGTTGTTCAGATTCACAGAGAGGACTAATATAATGTCCTTTTTCCTTTGGCATCTTAAGCAAAATCTGGCCTAGATTTAATTCTTCTGTCAGTCGAGAGTGAGGAGGCTAACCAGAGGTGACCAGCAGTAGTGCTATCTGAATGTTTCATGCAGTCCCTGTTTTTTGTAGTCAATGAGATGAATTAATGTCGCAGCATTTTCTGTAACCCATCCCTATTTGTTAGCTTTATTCAGCTTTTACTCAGCTTTACCTCAATCTCCTCTGAGAAGTCAAAGGCATCTGGCATTGGTAGTCCGGGTTTTGAGATTTCCTGCTCAAGAACATCTGTCCAAAGAAGTCCATTTTTACTATTTCACACAACTGAAAAAACAACTTGGGATTTGATGTGCTGTTGCCCAGACAAGTGTATGAAGAGAATTGGTTTAGTGGAAGGGAGCTGTTTATGAATGGACTCAGACCCATGAAGGTCTGAGAATGGTAAGTGCAAGACTTCATCCCTCTGGGTCAATGGTCTTTGGGACAAGACAAGAAGGAGAGAGAAGCTGAGGAGATACTGCTGTTTTGGAGTCTGTATTTCAGGTCATAGTCCTGTCCTGTCAACAAAAGTCATGCAGTGAATGGTGCCAAAGCACACCTGATGGTTGTGCATGTTTATTTATCCTCTGTTTTTTCATTATCAATTTCATTTTTCATTCTGACAGACTTGTCATTACACACCTTCTTTGAAGACCTACTAGACAAAGCCCCAAATGTCTTTTGTTTTGTAGTTTACCAGGCAATGAGCCAAAATGTAGGTCTTAGAAAGCTTTTTTGTCACACTTTTCAGAGCTTTCTTCCAGGAGATCATCTGTCTTACACTGGATTCCCTTCTAACTGAGGGAAGGGGCGGAAAAGCGATTCCAGCTGAGCACTAATGACCCCAGACATTGTCTTGGGACATGTTTTGGGGCTGCTGTCTGGGCTATGGTCCCCCTTGCCACAGCACATGCATTTCTTTGACTGCTCATCCACTGGAGGGTACGGATGGTGCTTGATCCCTGACCTGTAGCTCACACCCTTGTTCTGGACCCTGGTGCTAACTGATGGGCCAGACGGACTTTCCCTCTTCCCTTTAGCTTGTAGATAGTTCTTTGGCATGCATCCAAACCTAATGCAATGCAGTATAGAGGGAAAGGTCTTCAGGTTCCCAGAGTGTATATACACATGTGGTCAAATCCCCAGCTCATTAAATTAGTATGTGCAGTGGAGACCAGTTACTGATTTATGTTTTCATCTATGCAAGGTAAATTGGATAGAAACTTCACACTGTTTCTATCCAGAGAGCTGAGATTCTTGCTTACATATGAGTTCTAAATTAACAGGCAAGTGACTAAGCTTCGTGGACCTGAAAAAGCTGGGTCTGAGCTAATATAATGCCTATACCATTGATTTCACCGGAACTTTTTGTATCAGAAACCACATGTACACAGCCTCACATTGTGAAGTGAGATTAATTTAGCTGTTGGCAAATTATGTGCTGTATAAGAATGTTCTGTGAATAACTTGGATTGCCAATTCTATTTCTTAATATTTGCAATGCAAAGTACCAGTAACATGAACAGGGCACTATTGGTTTCAGCTAAACTTTGCAGAAATGTGAATGACAGGCACCCAAAATAAGAATATAAATGGTGGAGAACTAAACAACATAAGGCCTACTGAGTCAGATATTAAAAGCCTCAATCTAAATGGTAACGTAGAAGATAGATATAAAAGTAATTGCAAGGGTTTTAGAGCTGCAGTCCCCATAAAAACGCAGAAGGGGTGGCCTCTCTCTTACAAAAAGTTGACTTGTGATTATTCTCAGCTGTAATCACAGGGAGCACCACAGAGGGAGCTACCAAGATTATTTCCATGTTACAGTTTAAGACATTATTTTAACGTTTCTAAAATGTATCCACTTTTAGAATCAAAATTCTTGTTCCCTCTCTTTGAATTGTTATAGCAATAGCTGAAGCAAAACAAACTTCCCATGATCTACCTACCTTGGAGAACAGAACCACTCTGGATAATAGAAGTAAATTAATGGTATGCAAGCTCAGTTTTTAATGTGCTTCCTAACAGTACCAATTCACTCGATGCAAGCCCCTAAAGGAACACAGGTATTAAGGTATTACCCTAAAGTGAAAGCCACTGTATATTGTCCTACTGATACCTTACTTGCAGTTGCTCTTCAACTTTGCTTGCTTCTATGTTCATAAAAAATTTGATTACTTGGCATTTGCAAACACTGAGTATATGAAGCTTAAGCATAGATTACAGTTTTCTATGGGACCAGAGACAGTAAAATCTCTTCTGTTATGGTTCCTGTTAGTTACTAACCAACCAGTAACTGTTGTTTCTCCCAGGCACATAGACACACCTCTGCAGAGATTATCCTTGCACTGGTAGCAAAGATATTAAGTGTTCCTTACTCATATCAGTGAGATGTAGAGAGATGAACTTTTCTTGCACTCTGTATTGCTGGTGATAACTTTTTCCTTGAGTCTTATTCAACCTTAAGAAATTTGCATCCTTCCACATGTCTGGATTCATTCCAGTCTTACATGTTCACCTGTTTCCTTAGACCAAAGAAATTTCTTCCCCAGTGCCCAGCCACCGTGTGCTACCTGAAAACTGCACCACCTTTTGCTGTTTTCCCCTGGTCCCTCCCCATAGCTCTGCCATCAGAAGAGGCCAAGCAAGCATTCCCTCATGCACAACAAGTAAAGCCAGCCTGGTTAGCTCATATCCATGTTCATCACTAGGTGAAATGAATCTGGCTGATTTAAACAGATTAGGAGGCAATCTGTGATCCCCTTCACTAATGGAGTAGTACATTAGGTACTTGGATGGCAGCAACAAGCACTAAAGACAGTGCTGTCATCTCCCAGAAGAGCTTTTCTGCAGTCTTAGGTTTTCTCAGTGCTCCCATCCTTGAAGCCAGTCTTGCACCCCTCAACTTTCATGCTTTTTCTACATACCTTGCCTTTGTTTTTACCTTGGTGGCCACAAGTAAAGATATATTTTGACATTTTAAATTAGTCTTCTCTGTTCAGCTTGCTCTCCCTCTCTTTATTAATTAAACTTCTGTCTTCATATTAGGTTCCTGCAGCTCATCTCTTCTAGTTCCAGCTCTTACTTTCCATTTGCCTTCATTATACTGTGCCATCCTTGAACTGCAGTGAACTCTTCCTCATTTCACATCTTCCTGTACGATATTCAGATCTGCTATTTCTCTGCCTAATTTTACCATAGCTGATGTGAAAATCTTTTTTGTTACAGAACCAGCAGTGAAGAGACAGACCTTTCTCCTCTTTGCCACATTCCTTCTCCCTCTTCCATAAAATCTCAGCTGAAAACGAAGGGCATTCTCTTCCGTGATTATAACCTCATTTTCCTCTTTTTGCTGATACTCTTCCCTTTGGGATACATTTTAATATGTCATCATCCATGGAAACTGCACTGTTTATGTTTGCAATTTTTCAGTGTGCTTGGAGTTGGGTTTTTCCAGGTGAACAGTGTATTAAGATTTAATCTGAACGTAGTCAGATAATATTGACCTGCAATGAAAAAGCTGTATGAATGAGATAGTAGCAGACAGCTTAAAGTGCTGAGTGCCAAGTGCTGACTGAAAAATGATACCCCAGAAGTTTGGTGGTGGAGAGCAGATGGGACATTTATGAATGGAGAAGCTTTCTGATTATTTAAATATTGTGACGTATTTTTAAAAAATTTGTCAATTTTTTCACAGTTTGCCAGAATTTGCCTGCTCCTGTAGAGTGGTACAGCAGGGAGCTTCTAGGATTTGCTGGTCCCTCTGTAAGCTACCACATCTTGATACCAACTTTAGGTATCTCTCTGTTTTGCCACAGTAGGCTTCCTCAAAATTAAAACAAATAAGAATCGAACGTAAGACTTGGGATTCCTGACACTCCCCTCTATGCCCATTTCAGCTACACTTCCCACTGTTCAGTGTTAGCAGTCATCAGGAAATATGTATTTTGTTTTTAAAATCAGGGTCTCCTGAAACAAATCCCTAGGCATTATAGTATTGCCACAGCTTGCAAGCCACATTTTGTTAGGGCCACAAACAATGAGTTGGCCCTTGCCCAAAGCAGCTCTTAATCCAGGTCATGTATATGGAAGATAGGCAAGGGAAGCTGTTTCCGCATATATCTGAGTTGCCTGGGTTAAATGTGGTGAATTATTTCAGCAAATGTATTCCAAACCCTCCCCTTCAGTTTTTCACAAGTTCCAAATTTGGATGCTGCTCCAAATGAAAAGGAACAATTCAAATGCCTTTCTGAATGCATTTGAAATGAAATAAGTTACTGTAATTTCCCTGGGCAAGCCAGCTCTTTGGAGGGGGCAAAAGTTGCAAATGGAAAAACAAACAAACAAATGAGTGAGTAACTGTGGGAGGTGCTGCCAGAGAATCAGAAACCAGCCTGGATAGAAGGGGGAGGGAAGGCTCTTGTCTGCCCTGGGACAATTAGTAGAAAACAAAATGTGGGAGAGAGTTGAAATGACATGGGGGAAAACACAATTCACTGTCTTCTTTATTTTATTTGGTTGTTTTTTTAAAAAAAAATTATCCAGATAATCAGGCTACCAGGACCCGTGATGCTGCTATTAAAAAGGACTGACTTTGAGAAAGAAAATAGAAATTTCCACCTTTGTTGTTCAGGTTCTTCATTTACAGAGGTTCCTACAGCTACAAGAGTAGGAGGTGAGTCCCTTAGCCTCAACTGTAAAAGGGGAAGAACGAATGAGGTTGCTAGATGCACCGAGTTAAGAATCAGTGAGCTGAGATACCAAGACTATCGGCTACCTTTCTGCCTCCTGAATCCTGGACCAGTGAGAAATCAAAACACAATTTAGGTCAGCTGACAGGTGTAGAGTGTGCTTCACCTCCCACAACCTGGGGATGGAAAGTGAAGGAAAGAGCACTGCAGAGCTGCTGGTTGTCTGCTCTCCAAAGACTTCTTGGTAAGGGCAATCCTCAGTTGTCCATTTAGGGTAGTATTATAGCCGCACCAAGCTGCTGAGGCACGCAAAGAAGCTGCAGATGGGGCTGGGAATACAGCTCCGTACTTTGTTGAGCCACCCAGTCACAGCATTATGGAATGCCTGCTAGAGGTGGGTACTAAGACTGCTGGTAATGGCTAAAGGCAAAGCAGGGGGTCTGGTTTTAATAAAAAGGCAGTTTACGAACAGCATTTTTCTTACTATAATGATAAAATGGATATGAAACAGTTACGCTCCAGACCCTTATTTTTCAGTGTTATTTATTTTTTTCAGAACATTGAAAACAAAACAAGTGAAAGAGCTGGGGGAGGGGTGAGGGGGAAACTCCCTTCAGACAACAATCACCTTTTGAGTTTAATTCTCATGCTCAGTCTTTGCCCAGAGGGATTTGTCTTGAGTGAAGTTCGAAGAAAATCCTTTCCGCAGTTTCTGAGTTATTTAAATGTAACCATGGAGGTTTGGATTCAGATGCTTTTTTGAACTTGTATAACTCAAAAATAGCTTTGCTTTAAAACTTCTAAATTAACCCTCCTTAACTTTTCAACTTGTCACCTATCCTACTGTATAGCTTATAAAATTTTAAAGCTAATGGTATAACAAACTCAAATAACGATACTGCAGATGTTCAAATGAATCTTGGGAGGAATAAATTATAGGAGTCACAGTAGGTTGTTACTGAAGAAAAAGCGGCTGCATGCCTTAAACCATGTGTTCTTACTGGTCTGAAATAGGCCCAATCTTTTCTACAATTAAAGAGTGTAAGTATGCTTGGGTGTGGATTTTAATACTCAGTTACACATATGAAATTAAGCATGTCAGTCCTCTTCCTTTTTTCCCTCCTGATAGCAGCACTTCAGACTTGTCAGAACATTCTCTTAAATTTTCCCGGTTTCTTTTTAACAATATCCTGATCAACAGGACATCTAAATGTCTCCTAAATGGATTTCAAAGGCGCTGAAATGGTCTGTGATTCTCTTACTGATACTATTTTGCTGCCAGAAGATTGAGGCAATGAGAGGTGAAGTGTCCTGGTCAGTCATGGTTTTTCCTTTTCCTTTTTCTTCATCCAATCCTCCTGATGCTTTCTTACGTTTCTTCCTCTTTGTCTTCTTTCCAACATTTCTGCCTCACTTACTACTCCTATTCTCACTGTCTCCTATCTGTCTTTCAACCATCTTTCTCCATTTATTCTTCTCTCACAATTGCACTGAAGAGGGCCCATGATAGAGAGAAATGATTTTTACTTTGGCAGCAGCTTTTTACTTTTATCTTTTCCCTAAATGTCTGGGATGGGTCCAGGCAGCTCTCCCCACTTTCATCATTTCTCTTCACATCCCTCGTGACCCTGAACTCTCGTCAGCAATCTGATGTCTGCCATGAGAGCGCCTCCCATGATCCAGAGCCACAATCAGACTGAAGTGTTGTAACACCCTGTGTTACTTTACCTACTTACCACGCTTGCTCTGCTGCTTTCTAAGAACTGGACACCTGCGCCAGGTTTTTTTCTCACAGAATAATGACAGATAGAGCTGCTGCCTTCTGCACGTCTCCTCTCCTTGCTCCTGTGCCCTTCTTCCTCCTACAAGCTTTTGTGGTTCAGGCTGGTTCAATTTAGCCAAGATAGGGGAGGCTTGTATTCAGCCTCTGCCGGAGGCAATCTGAACTTGAATCTCTTGCCCCCTGAATTAGCACCCTACCCAAGAGATTATCAAGTGTTCTGTAAGGAGTGTGACCTGAGTCCTTCGAGTGGAAAAGCTTGTGCTTGGCTTGTCAGCCTTGTAGTGGAGACACCTGGGTGGGGACACCATGTCGGCCAGGGACTGCCCCAATAAATACTTAATACCAAGTATAGAAGTATTCCCTGGAAGGGGGTAACAGAACCCAGGTTTCTTGCCCTCAGTATTTCTTTGAGAGCAAGCATGCATGGCAATCCAGTGAATATTTAATTATTCCATACAAACTGGAATAGCTCCAATGGGATGGATTGGAGAGAGCCCCTGTTCTACATGTTCTCCCTTGGCTGCTATGGGTCAGCTCCCCTCGTACCCCAGAGCAGCAATGGCAGCTGCCTCAGCACCCCTGACACATCATGGTAGGTAGGTAGGTAGGTAGGTAGTGAGGACTTAAGTGGAGGCTGGAGGGAAAGAAAGGAAAAGGTGCTCCTGAATATACTGTTATCCATGGCGACACGTCTGTATCCTTAGCTGAAACAAGCACCTGCCACTGCTGCCTCAGTTACTGTTCTGGACAGGAGTGACAATGAATCTGTGGCAGAGGGAAAACAAGTCTGTTAAAAGACAGGGCAGCAGGTGGGAGCACTATAGGGGAAATTGCTTTTAAAGGTGGAAATACAACAAAAATAGACTAAAGAATCCTAAAAGACAAAATCAATGCCAAAGTAGAGGAAGCCAGAATGACTTCCAGAGCTCAGCTATAGGCAGTTGTCCCCCAACATAAGCCAGACACTGTCAGTATATGGGAGACATCCAGGATTTTCCTCTCCTACAAAAATATTAAGGACATTATGTGTTTTAACTGCAACGGAAAAACTGGAGCTCTAGTGCTGAGTTCCAAAGGCAAACACTAACCATTGGAAGAGATGTGGTACAGCAGGCAGAGTGTGTGTGTGTGTGTGTGGCTGCTCCCTTTTCTCCTAGGGATTCTATAGCTTCCTTCATTCTTCGCTTCTCTCATATTACAGAAAGAAGGTAATTTTTCCTGGCCATTTACTAAAGCTCATTAAAGACCGAAGAGAACAAACAATGCTACTCCTTAGAGACTACCATTCAAAGTCATTCTACAATTCTCTGTTCTAATACTTGAGACAAATTAATTATTCCTTAGTGAAAAGTGTAGAATTCCTATTCTTCATTTTTGGGGTGGAGAGTGGGGAATAATAATAGGAAGTTTATATCTGAGTCGAAAGCTGTCTGTGCTGAAGGGAAATGAGAAAAAATGTGTGTTCCAAGAAGAGTAAAAGCAATTATTCTAATAATAATTCTAGGGATATTAATGTCTTTTTAAAGTAGATTGCTTTCAAATAAACACCAAACTTGAAGGGATAGGAAAGGCTGGTTTATTTATTAATCATTCCACAAGTGCATTTTTCTAAATGAACAAGTGCATGAGCAACTTCTCTGGCACATATTAAAATGCAGTTAAACAGCAACTTGTAAATGTCTAAAAACTTCTGTAACCAGAGACTAATTTGTTTAACGTGTTGAAAATGTTATGTGGATGTGAAGAACTACATATTAAACTTCAAAGCGAAATGCTCCAGAGATTACACCATCTTAAAGACTGCATATTGGAAAGACCTTTATACATTAAACATAAAGGATTTTTAATTCTCTTCTATTTTGAATATTTGTCAATCTGCATGACTCATGCTGAGGATTGTAAGCTGTCATTTAAGGTGTGATGTCCAAGCTGAGGGCTGGGCCGTGATTTGCAAGGGGCTGGCTTTTCTCTTTCATCTCTATTAATTAATCCTGTCTCAGTTTGCCCAACGTACACGTCTGTTGACATCACCTTTTCCATATACTTTAAAGAGTCCCCGGAGAGATCTACTGCAGAACAAAAACTGGACAGAGAATACATTTGGAAACCATTTTATTTCTCAATTACCAACCAAAACGTATGGAAAAGATTTACACTCTGATTTACACAATAATTATACTTTGAATGCTCAGAAATAAATGGCTTGATCCTTGAAATCATTAGTTACTATACCAAATGTAATTGGTGTAAACTAATGAGTTTACTGGATGGCTGACCCTTAATTACTGATTACAGTTAAACTCTAGCCAATCAAAATTGAGTTTACTTATAAAAATACAGTATAGTATTAACAAGCATTACATTTCCAAGTAAGCAGCTTTATGATTAGTTGTAGCACACGACTCAAGCCTGTTCAGGGCTATCAAAAGCAGCTTTTTAATAATAGTGCACTAAGCAACCATCAGTCTCTTACCTCAGCGTCTATCAGACAAACAGAAAGAAACCACATAATTAATCATCTCATGCAATAGAAATAAAGCATCTGGGCGAGATCCAGGCAGGATATACATAGCCACCTTAGTCAAAAGAGCTGCAAGTGGCTGGGGATTCGCTTTAAGATAGGATAACTGACATGGGGAATTCTGGCCCTTTGTGGGAGCAATATGCGGTATGGAAGTTAAATATTGATTGACTGTGTGCAGCCCTGTGCGATATGAAGAAGCCTATCAAGAACATAGGCCTAATAATTCCTTGAATTGAGGAGGACAGATTGTGATATGTTGCAAGAGGACATTTGGTTACCATACTGGCAATCCCAACAATTCAGAAATCACAACTCCTCACTATTTGTTAGATTAAATAAAGAACCAATTTTTATATAAAATACTAAATGGGAAGAAAATATTTGTTTCTGGTTGATCTTTAAGAGTTAATGTTTTTACCTCACCAGAAAGACTCAAAATTCCTATTAAAAAAAAGTTGAAAGCAGATTTGTATAAAGCCCATGATTCCAGAGTTGGGATTTTAAACAGATACACCAAATATTTTGATAATATCATAGAGCTATATAATACTTACAGGCACATCCTTAAAGATACTTAGGTAAGTGACTCCAATGTTTTAAAGATGTGAAAATTTTCCATCTCCTAGGACTTTCCTGTGAATCCTAAATAGGAGGCTGATGCTGGATGGCACAAGCATTGGAAGATCAAGCCTGATACACTGCTGCTATGGAGATCTAGCTGGAATAGTATGTATTTGCTGGAGCTCTGTAGCCTGTGCGCTCTTCAGATGACCCAATGGATCTCACAGCTGCCAGGATTCACTGTGCTGGGATTACAGATCTCCCATTTTTGTTCTTCTTGGTGATGTTCTCTCTGGTGCTCACCTTTCATAAAGAGCTAGGCTCAGCAGAGGGCCATCCTTATCTGATGGCTCTTGGGCACAAGTGCTGTTAACACTTGCCTGTTTATTAGTATAAAATTTTTTTAAAACTAAGAAAGTGAAGACAGAATTAGCTCATAGAATGTCTGCACGTGGGTTAAAGTAAAATTCATGCATTTACTGAACTCCCGTTTGTGAGATGTGTTTGGGGTCAATAAAAGGTTAAAGTTGTTTACTGCCTTCATGCTCTGGTCTTAGAAGTTAATTCAGAGCTGTGCTGTGAGCAGCTACAGAGAGTAAGTCCTTGGAACAGTGAATTGCTGGTTTGCTATCAAGGTCCTCGGGCCTTAATAATAAAATTAGGTTTTTTTCTTAAGGAAATCCTAGCAGGGGTTTTACAGTCATATAAAGTCATTATGCTGTGTTACAACATTACTTGAAAGATGCTTTGGAATGATCAGAGTTTGTGGGAAAGGATAATATTTATTATTTGCAGGATATCCTTCAGCTGTCATAGCTACAACACTGCCACTTGGAATAGCTGCTCTAGTTCACAAAAGGCAAAAGATCTGCTGAAGCCTAAGTTGGGCAACTGGGGCATACTGGTCCAGAGAAAGCTTGTTGAATTGAGTGGATCCCATACACTTCTTGACAATTGGCTCCAATTTTGTAGGGTCTGGATTCCTGGGGTAATCAAGGTGTTTTACCACAAGAGCAGAAAGAGAGCCTTAGGAAGCTTTAAAAGCTCTGCTTTTCGACAGTTCTCTGTTGGGGGGTTCAGGGCTGAGCAATTTTAAAAGTCATGGAAAAGGCATGTTTTCCAAAACTTCAAGATCCTGTGAGCTCAAAGACAGAGGAAACACTAAACCAGTCAAAAACTTTTCTGTCCGCCCCCTGCACAGCAGTGCCGGTAAGAACAATGCTGCCATTTCTGCTCTGCTAATGCTGAGGCAACACTCTGCTGCAGAAGAAGGGAGACAAGGAACCATTAATTCAGGAGAAGGGGAACATGGTATGGACATGCTCACCCCTTCCCTAGCCTGCCATCCCAGTGGCACACAGGAAAGGGGGGCTTCTGGGTGGACCTGCGGAACAAGCACTGTAGGGCCTCGCTTTCCTCCTTTACTGTGAACTACTCCCAACTGCTTCTGTGAAAGAAAGCATCAAGCCTCATCTTGTTCATAGAAATACAACATATTTTAAAGCTGTAGTTAATGGATAAACTGTTTTCTGATTGGATGAGCTGCACAATAAATCTCTTCCTGAGCCAAGTGCAATGCAGCTTATTCAGTAACAGTGAAATGAGCCACTGTCACTTTGCTGCACTTGCATACATCAGGCAAAATGCTTCCATCTTCATCAGTCTTTTAGTGAAATAGAAATAAAACAATTGTAACAGAATGGTGTCACTGGATCCGTGGCACCTGCTTTAAAAATAAATCTCTTTGCTTTGTCTTCACTATTACTTTCAATAAATGTCCTAGCATTGCCACAGCATTTATCTAGCAGCAGGAAACCATTATACTATGACAACAATCTATTCCATTAACATTAGCTCTTAATTGTAAGATTGTTTATAAGACAGCAAAAGCTACTGAATCATAGTAGAATGATAAGAAGAGTTATGGCCATGGGGTATAGTAGTCTCTCCAGTTCTGAAAAACAAGTTAAGAAAAGTAGAGGGCTATATTTTTATATGAAAAATAATGTGATATTCTTATGCAAGAAGATGTTTTTAAATAATGGATTGCATCAGCAAAGTAACTATTAAAGAGTTAATGTTAAAAACTGTTACTAAGAAACTCTCGCTTTGATAAATGGTATGACTGAAAAACTGAATAGAAAGCTTAGAAACTCTTCCTGAAAGCAAGGCTGCGCCGAGTCAAACAGAGAAATCATAATAACAGAAGCACATTTGTCTGGCGGAGTGAACAGAAGGAATGTTGCAGAATTGAGACATGAAGAACCTCACTGCAGAATAGAAGAACTGTCATTCTGATTGTTTGTCATTATTGTTTCATGTCCAGTTAAGTGAACTTAGAGTGACAGTTATGTCATAACTACTGGCATCTATGTAAATTTCAAATCAAATACGATAGAGGCTTTTCTGCCAGACACAAGTCACCAGGCTGCTCTTCCTCTTTATTTTTGTAACCCTCCATTTTCTCATACTGTGCTGTTAGCCCTTAAATTAAAAAGACAACTTCAACAGGACATACCCGTTATGTGTGTGTGTTCAGTTCTCAGCCCATACCTTGCTTTCTCTCACGTCTTTGAAACAAAAGCTGATGTTGTATTTCCACAAGACAATCCCAACAAACTTCTAAAACAATGCCTTCACATCGATGACCTACCATACAATAAAATCCTCTGAAACTCAAGGTTGTGGACTTCTCCTGAAGACCGACGGAGAAAACAGCTTGAGCAAATATTACTCCATTGGTTTGCTATAGCCCAAACCCGAAATCACAGGGGTCTTCTCTGTGGATAGGTGCAAAATGGGTGGAAAAGATCAACCACACACCTTTCTGTAAATCACAGCATCGTTCAGAGGTTATGGGAAATTCACAAGGGTAACAGCCGTACTCCTCCACAGCAATGAGTAACAGTAAATAACTCATTTCCTGGACACACTCGTAACAGGCAGATGTTCTAATGACATAGGATTTGCTTCTGGACACACACCTTTGAAAATAATTTCAATGCAATTATAAAGGTATTATGTGTGGACAACACCATCAAAAAATATTAGAGATGCTGCTTATTCACTCAGGCATAATACCAATTTCTTCTGCATATTTAAGCCTACTTGCCTAATTAATTAAATAATGCAGGTTAGCATTAAGGTTTTGGTTTTCACTGTAACACATCATTCCAGAACATTGTTTTTAAGTGAATTCTGCACAGGACTGTTTTCAGAAATCATACCAAAGTGCAGCTACGTTCTTCAAAAAATGTTCCTTTGACAAAGGAAATTTTAAAAATGGCTACAAGAAAAATATAGCTCTGAGTAGAAAACATTTCTTATCTCAGAAGGAAAAGACAACAAGTTCACTTTCTCTGCTGAAATTTTTTGAAGTAAATTTTGACTGAAGTGGCAGTGATTTAACAAAAACATACTGTTATGAAATATGCATGTTCAGAAGCATAAATGACGGTGTTCTAAACGTACCCCTGCATTAGGTAAAACCATTTTGGTCACCTGAATTAGTCATATTTGGGTTTTTTAATTCCTTTCCAGCTGATCTTTTTTGGCCTGTAAATTTAAAGTAACTCAGTGGCTAGTTTTATCTATAATTTGGGCCTTCAAACAGCACCAGCTTGCACTGTCCCATCCTCTACTCTGACCACCTGTTACAGTGACTAGCAAATAGAGGCAACATATTAATACTAGTCCTATAAAAGTATCTTGGAGAAAACATTTTTTTTTTTACTTTAAAGGGTAAATTCCTGAGTTTATATTTTTAAGTATTTGTCAAGGGGTTTTTTTTTTCTTCTTAAAGATAGTAACATGTGAATCATAAAAATATTCATGTTTGTGACAAAATATCACTCTACAGATGTCATCACAAAAGTAGTCAGTCTATGTTTAGAATATCAAAATTATTTTTACTGATTTGCTTAAAAAGCACCTTGTTTTATTAGACTCTGGAATGCAAAGCCCTCTTTCAAAATTCATATAGCATTTCCAATTGTAAGATTGTTTTATGTAGCGAAGTTATTATTACATATGCATATTCTAGTGGCCTCTAGAGACTTTTAATTTAAAACATAAATTACATGTAATTTCGGACTCCGATGTCTTTGACTTTAGTCACAGAACTCACTTCAGGACTTTCTGCTACTGATGGCTCGCGGTAATATATCAATTCTCCCAACAGGAATATGCACAGGACAAATTAGTGAACATAATTTTAGCCATATGAGGTCATTACAAATATAGCCTTAGCTCTTCCTAAAGTGGACTTCATTGTTAATATAAATATATAGCTATAATTGCTGACATTTATATTATTTGGCTCCTGTCCTAAGTTATGGATACAATGATGATAAAAGGGTCTTGCAAGCCCTTACCTAAGCAAACCATGCTTACTAATTACCTTCCATGGTTCTGGGTTCCTGTAAATAAAGTTACTCATGTATTTATAAGCAAGTCAAAATCTATATACATATTTCTAAAGTGAATTATCTTGCTCTTTGGGGCAAACAGTACAGTCTTTTCTGCTTGGAAAAGAATGCTGAGAGGAAAGCCATCCAGGGTTCTTCCCAGCTTCTGCCCTGTACCACTGGATATCCAGCTTGAATACTTAATCCAGTCACATTCTTCAATTGTCTGAGGCCCAAACCCTGAAGATCCTATGCAAGTAAAAGGATGCATTAATTTAAAGTAAGAAATGGCTTCCAAAGAGACCAGGGTCAGAGAGTTTGGTTTAAAGGTCTAATTGTTTGTTCAAAAGGTGTAGCTCGCAAGACACAAGGACTAGCAAAGTGCAGATGGAAGATCTCAACACAAAGCAGCAGCCTCAACGTTTCTCTCTAATGAAAAAGGAACAGACAGTTGAGGTCCCATAGGAATGTGGTATTTGGGGAGAGAACCAAGACTCCTTTCATGAATGGAAAGATAACCTTGATGAATTCTGGACTACCTGCTATCTAAGGGGCACGTCTAGGTTTAGGAGTGATTTGGATCACAGGCTGTAACATTTTCCAGACATTCAGATTGCAACTACTAAGCCAGCAATTTTATGCTTTCCTTTCCCTAACTCCAACAGTACTGTGATATAAGCAGCCAGATTTTCTCCTGCATTGTGTTTTTTATCCATTCAGCCAAAATTAACAGTCTTCGAGGATAACGTATGCCAAGTGAATTTAAATCTTGCGGACTCAAATCGACCTAAAGTTGATGGATACATTCATGCCTACTGCTGAAATCTACCAATTACACAGAACTATGTTAACTTACCATAGAAACATCTCATCTAATAGCACAGATGATGTTGAACTAACTAATTACATTATGGCACATAGACAATGAAAAACATAACGAAGATGACAGCACAGCAACAGCAGATGCTGCACAAAAGAAAAATTAGAAAAATATTGCTCTGCAAAATGCTCTCAGTTAAGGTTTCCTCTGTTAAAATTAATCACGAAAATTAGTGAAGATCAGATTTCAGAAAAAGATATGAACATTGTAATGGTATTTGGAAGACATCATTAAATCATTTAAAACTCTGCTCCTTGAGAAGGTAATTCCCATTTTTGTATCGCTATCAGTTTTAAGACTAGTAAACATTTTAGTGCCTATGGCAGAGTTTCTTGGTAGAATATCTTTTCCAATAAGGAGAGGTCCTGATGGCTCTTCCAGAGTCTGAATTTGGTAGCTTCCAGCCATTACAGGCTTAGATAATTAGACAACATAGATTTTATTTTAGCTTGGCATTTGCTCTGTTCTTGTGCTTTTAGCTATCAGAGAGCTACAGTAACAGTGACTGTATCTGTAGTATGCCTTGTTACTTTATAGATTTTAAATTGTACCAGATCCTAAATAACAAATCTAAAACTGCTGAGTATGTTTAAATATAATATGTACATGGAGATTACATCCAGATGATGTATTTCATAGACCTATGCTAAAAAAAATACATTACTTTTAACCACAACACCGGTTCTCTCCCCCCTTTCCCTGTGAAGCTGTCCATGAGCTCCCAGCCCACTATAAAGCACAGACTCTGAACATATCCCAGTCTGTGGAGAAAGACAGAAATGGATTTTTCTCCTGCATTTATATCATACCTCTGGTGACATTCAAATATTTATTTTATTTGCTATATAATTATAAACAAAACATATGTACTGTATTCCGTTTTCCCAAGTATACTTTTCCTAGGTAGACATTTTTTTCCTTAAATTTTAACTTTTTACCGGTCCCACGTCCCCGTGGTCCAGCTAAGGCCAGGGATGCAGAAATGAAGGAGGCCCACAGGTGGCGATGTGGTTAAAGTACACCTGGGCTGTGATGCCCGAGACCAGACTTACCAGTCGGCCTGTCAGAGGGAAGTCGCTCTGCGTTTTTGTACCTCTGCACTTATTTGTAAATAAGTACTCCCAGCTAAACTTTCGTCTACCTGTGCGGGTACATCCCTTCTACGTCAGCCTCCAGCAGGAACAGGTTTAAAAATACTTTGTTGTCTGGGTCTAGGGAGAGATGGCGGAAACACACGCAAGCTCATAATTCAGACATACCATCATTGCTAAATATTTATTTGACAACGGCAATTTGACAACTGTACCCTACCCCCCCACACCCTCCCGAGCGGTGCCAGGACCTGTCCTGCCCTCTCCTGTGGTCCAGGTCAGTGTCAGCCTGAACGCCGGCCCGGCCTTGCTGCAGTTGCAGCCAGCCCCACTGTCCTCACTGCATTGGCTGCTACTTACGTCAGCAGTCAGGAATCGAGAAACTCGTATTGTGAAGTTTTTTGTGTCCTTTCACATTTCATCCTGGAAATGTATAATTGATCCAAATCCTTGGCCGAGATTCGTGCCGTGAAGTGCGTTCTGCGCGTGTGTCCCCTGTGCAAGATAGTGCTAGGGAAGAGCCTGTTCCAGCAGCTGGGCACATCCCTGCCATCAGCAGGAATAACTGCTCATGGGGATAACACCCGCTAATTATGGCACCTTTATAGATACTTTTATTATTTCAAGGTTCGTGCTTCAGCTATATGGTTCTGTACTTATCAGGAATTCTGCATTCAGGCCTCAAAAATGCGTAGTCAATATATGTGTTGGGTTTTTTTCCCTCCAGTTTTAAGTGTCCCTACTGAACATTACTTCTTCTGATTTGCTATCATCATCGGGCTCCTTCCTCTGAAACGCAGTTGTCTTCTGAAACGGCAAGCCGTGCTGCTAACTGCCAGCCAACTGCGGCACTTTAACCCTTTTAAACCTTTCACAGGGTGCTAAGAACAGCGGGCCGGATCCGGACGTCAGGTTCCTCCAACGGCTTCACCGGGGGAAATGTTTAAAAAGTCGGCGGCCCCGGGGGCAAGACGAGGCCGCAGGCACCGGAGGGGAGCGGCGAGGACCGTGCTGCCGCGGGGCTGCACCTCCCCTCCGCGCCGGTCCGGCGGGCCCACGGCAGCGCCCAGCACCCGTGAAAGGCTGAGGGACGCTGCCACCCGGGCAGAGCGGGTGCCATCCCCGGGGACGGCCGGGACGGGCCCCCCCTTGCCGCCAAGTTTCTCAACTGGTGGCCGGGATCGGAACGGGGCGGGCGGCGCCCCAACGGCCCCTAACGGCCGCGCGCGCGCCTCTCCCCTCAGCGCCCAGCGCCGCCGCCGCTGCCCACCTGACTGCCTCCTTCCTCTCCATTCCCCTCCTCCTCCTCCTCGCCCCCTCCCTTTCTCGCCTTTTTTTTTTTNTTATTATTCCGCCTGAACAAGCCGGGGGCGGATTGGCTGCGGCGGGAGCTGACGGCGGGGCCGAGCCGGAGTGTAGTTGGGATTCTGCTCTGTCAGTAACACATGTGTGAGGGGCAGCGGGGAGCGCAGGGG
>VXBJ01003405.1:725153-740292 GCA_013400055.1 Nycticryphes semicollaris
GCCCCTCCTCTCTTTTCCCCTCCCCGGGCGCCCGCTCCTCGCCGTGGGCACAGGCCGCCCGGCCCCTTCCGTGGGTGTGCGTGGGGTCGCGTCGGACCCGGCCGCGGGGCGCCTCGCCCGCCCGCCCGCAGCCGCAGTGTGCGCCGCGCCGGGGAGGGGAGGGGGCCGGCAGGCAGCGAGTTCATTTCCCTGGTAATCAGCGGCAAGCTGCTATATTCAGGGAATGCTGTCCCTTTAATTGAACAGGCTAGGTAATTAAATGGCACTTTTCCAATAGGACGTGCTAGGTAAATCTAATAGTTGGTTATTTAATATCACTTTGAAGTCTGCCCACTCAAGCACAATGACAGCACAGGAGCATGTGAACTATTAGCTAGGAAAAAAAAAAACACCAGGATCTCAAAAATTAATTAAATCGCATGCAATTTAGGGGGAACGTTTATCTTGATTTGTCATAACAGAATTAATTCAAGGCCTCCAATTCACTTGGGGGCAGATCTGTTACTCTGAATTAACCAAGCGTAATTTGGCTGGTTTTTTTTTTTTTTTTTTCCTTCCCCTTCTCTAATGCAGCACTTGCCATTATGCACAGCCCCCCTTTTAAGTATCAATAGCTTCTGGTGCTTTTAAGGTGCTTGGTCTCTAGTTATTCTGAAGTACCTTTAATGGACTTGGCTCCAGGCGTAATTTCTGTGTTGCCTTTCTTTGTTACACTTAATATAGCTGGTGTGGAATTTAGATTAAATATAGGGAATAGTACAGAAACACCAATCGCTTCTGGATCAGTGGGTCTGGATGTGCGTTTCTCTTTGCTAGGGCTTGGATATTTATTTGTGGCTACAACTGTGCACCGTGTTGTGCAAGAATGGGAGCACTTAAATCTGTCTCCAGGATTTTGGAAAGAACTGGAACCTTATTTTGTTAATGCAAGTTGCTAGAGATGTGTTTCTGCGGATACTGAATTTTGAGTAGCAAGAGGGGAAACTGGGCTGAAAAGATTTCTTACTGCCTTCGTATTCCCACTCTTGTGAAAGTTTCTGACAAAACAAAAAAAAAAAGACGCCACCCCAGGAGCGTTTGTGTGTTTGGGGGAGTGGGAAACGCTGTGGTGGAACCACACAGTAGTTAATTTAAGGTGGCTCAGTAAAATGCTGCTAAGTGTAGAAAAGCTGCCTTGTCCATATAGGGAACCTCTTGATGTTTGTGATTGATTGCATTGCCCAAATGTTGAAATATTAATGACCTTCTTGGACTGAGGACCCAAAGAGGAAACTGAAACCAATTCTGTCATCACAATTAAAGAGTCCCCTGGCTTTAATTAGCCTGACCTGGGGTATCTCTACCCATTGCTGCAGTTAAAGAGAAAAGAGCCCATTAAAGTCCAGTCTGAGACCGATAGCTACTTAATTGAGCACCTAAAGCCTCAAGCCTTTTAAATCAAATACTGTCCTGGACAGTCCCCCTGGTTAGATAATTAGCTCTCCAGCCTCTCAGAAACCATGTGAAACAACTTTTTCAGTAAAGAATAGTTACTGTGGAAGACTTCCTTTACTGGTAAGGAGGAATAATGTTTTTTTAAAAGATAAAACCTTTTTCCTGTTAATGGTATTACGGAACAAAACCACTCATAACAGTAGGGAAGGAAAAATAATCTTAATTTTCCTGGTAAATAATACAAAGCAGCAGAAAGGTGTTCTGACTATGCAAGTAATTTTTTTTTTTTTAATTTTAGCAGACAGTTCAGCTTGAAGTGACTTCCCAAAGCAGACCTGTTCTGGGAACATGCTTGGGGAAAACCTAAGATGTGTGGAAAGCCGCCGGATTAGTTTGACTCCATTTATTAGAATTCACAGACATTCAAGGTGTAGGACCACTTCTGGTCAGAGAGAATTGTATAACAAATGAATGCTTAATGAAGACAAGTAGTGCAATGAGATCCGTATTCCAAAAGCTGTGTTTTCGGTTGGGTGGTGCAATTGGACGGGGAGTTGCAAGAGCTCCTGGACAAGTGACACTGCCTGTTCATCTGCAGGACTTTGCCTTTCTGCATCTGCCACCCTCTTACCCCAGATTTTTGGGTCAGTGCTCTGCAAGTGTAAGAGTGCCTTGCTGCCTCCTCCGCAGTGCTTCCCTGGCACCTTTTCTACGTGCCGACTTCATTGCTAGTAACAAAGGAGGAACAAAAATGCATATCATAAAGCTGTGGAAGTAATCTCAATGCATCATGTAACTACTCGGAACCCGTCCTGATTTAGAAGATGCCCTAATAATGGCCCCTTAGTTTCCTGATAGTTTAGTCCCTTTGGCTGGAGGTCCTGACAATGTATTAGTTCAGCTTTCCCTTTGTAACCGCTGTGATTCTGCAAGAACGTGTCAATGTGTCGTGGATCTCAGACTAATTAGTTTTGAAATGGAGTTTTGATTGAACTCTTCAAATCGATGCTGCTGCAAAATTTGTTTCTCAGCTTCCTATTAAAAGCCATCTTAAGGGGCAGTTTTACTACTCTCTCTGTCGTTCAGTCGATACATTTAATAACAACTTACAGGCTATTTTCAATAAAGTGGCGACAGCAAATTAGTAGTTTGAACATGACAAGCCTCCTCTGCAAGCTCGGATTCTGAAAATTCAAAGCAATTATTTTTATACAGAGGCACACTGCAATCATTCAGATTACGGGTATTCTGTTGTAATGCGTCTCCTAGGTTGACACAAACAGAATTTTATGACTTTATTTGGACAGGAAGGAGATGCAAATATTAATATTTATTATGACACCAATACGCTAATTTGTAAATCCTATTACTATGTTTTACATCGTGCAGAAAAGTGGGTCTGCGACCCTGCCAGCTAGTTCAGTTTCCTGTTTTAGTGTGAAATGATTGCGGTAGTCTTTATAAATATTTGTGTATATTAGAGACCCACGCAAAAGCAAATAAAGGTTTTCTAATTCTAGCTAACGCAGCCTGTAAAAGTAGAACTCAATAATCATTATTGTGTTATATTTTGAATCGATGTGTTGTGCCTTTAAATGGATTTGAAGAATTATGTATATATTTTTCTTCACCACNCAGATCCCGGTAAATTACTTTCTGCTCAAATCGAAATTTCATTCAGTTTGTTGCTAGCAGAGATGAAGTAATCTAAATTGTGGACTCAGGAGCAGATAGAGGGAAGTTGGAGCAAGCATTTCATTATCAAGAGAGAGAGAAGGTTAGGATGAAAGAGATGAGCAGAGGCAAATCTAAAGTGTTGACACCATGATTGAAAAGGTTAACCCATACACATTATATATCAACCTGGATAGCAGAGAGTTTCTAATGGAAACTCTGCACTGATGGAGGTTTACTGGAGTTTCAATACACTGAGCATGATGTCTTCTTAGATATACAATCAAATCCTCTTAACCCTTTTGATGACTCATATCTCAAGATATGATTAAAGTACAAAAGAGTTCTTCATATAATTTCAAGGACACAATGCATTTAAACTCTAGTCATGAATTGTATCTTTTTTTTTTATGATGAACCCAGTAATCTGATAAAATGTGTGTAGTACAGAATTGTTTGTGTTTCTAGAGGTGTAAGTCAATATTTCTGATTAAATCCTGTGTAACCACGTCCAAGGTAGGGTGAAGCTACCAGTTGGTACACAAAAATACACTTCTTCATTTTATGACACGTAAGCGAGTTGGAAGACGGGGGTCAGAAGTCGAAAATACTTGTGTAATAAACCATTGCAATGATGCGCAAAAATGCTTAGAGCCTCCTGTGTATTAAATTATTCATGATCATCACCTCTGTTTCAGGTTATTTGGAAATAGTGGTGCTTGCAGTGCCTGTGGACAGTCCATTCCTGCTAGCGAGCTGGTCATGAGGGCACAGGGCAACGTCTATCATCTTAAGGTGAGGGGCTTTTAACGTGTACTTTTCTTTTTTTAGTAGCTGATAAGTATTGCCCTGCTTCTTCAGTATAAAAATCTGCATCTGCTTATGGAGGAAACGCAAAACAATAACTAGAAATATGAGTGTATGTTACAATGCTTCCCTTAGTGTGTAGCTTTGTTCCCTTGTAATCGGTAAAACTATACTTGAGTTATGTACTGTATAGTCCCACCAGGTAAGACTAATGCCATATTTGGAGATACTAGAAACCAAGCAGCTCCATATCTCAACTGTACTCACAGTCTCTGAAGTGTAATTTTCAAACCTGCAGCATACTTAATTTGTGCTGTAGTTTCACTTGCTGCCTCCTTCCTTTTCCAGTGTTTTACATGCTCTACCTGCCGGAATCGCCTGGTCCCCGGAGATCGGTTTCACTACATCAATGGCAGTTTATTTTGTGAACATGATAGACCTACAGCTCTCATCAATGGCCATTTGAATTCACTTCAGAGTAACCCACTACTGCCAGACCAGAAGGTGAATACTCAACAATTACTAATAAGCTTTGTTAGAGCTAAATGAAGATCAATTTCTTTTCATTCTAATAGTGGGTGTTCCCCACCCTTGCAAGGAGACCTTTAAGTAACTGAACTTACCTTAAATAACTTAGGCATGGGGTATGGGGAGAAAATACTAATGTTTTAAGTATGACAAGTAGAGTGAGTCAGTTTATTTTGGTTTGGGCATATGCATCTGTACAGCTGTCCATCTCCTTATGTACAAAGCGAAATGGAGAGCATATGTTAATATAAACTCTGAACAAAGAGAAGGGTTTTATTTTATAATCTTGAAATTAAGGTCTACAATCGAGAGCAGGTTTCTGTGGGAGGAAAATTAGGTCCTTTAATATGGAAATAAATATCTTGTGAAGAGCAGGTTCCTGAACTAAAGCAATGTATTTCACTTTAATATTAAGGTTTTAGTTGAGGAAGCATGCTGGGGTACTCTTTCAGAAGTATTTTCTTGTCTGTTTTGTATGTCAGAACTCAAATTTAACAACCAAAGTGCTGTTTTCTTATCGCTCCATAACACTAATAGCTCAACGAGAGATTGTATGTCTCTGTGGTTGATAGCTCTTGGTTTCGAGCTAAATGAGTAAATAATGACTGTACAAATCATATAGAGAAGAAGAGCAAAAAAATTCTGATCAACAGTTGTCCTGTAACTCTGAAACTAGATAGTTTTAGATCTATTTTAATCTCTTTAATAAGTCCTAAAGCTATGCAAGTGAGTGCATTTTGATAACTGCTGTGCCTAATTTGTAACAATTACTGTCAACCTTGAGTTAAGAGACTGTTCATTCCATCCTGGTCCAGAAAAGAGTGAATGTATGACTCTTGCACATAATTTTATTCACATCATATTTCATACTGATTATGTATTGATGACATTGATTCATTTACTCTTTACAGCGCCACTTGCATGGATATTAAATCTTATTGACCACAGATGAATTTTAATTTCAGATTGGTGATAGATTTTTCCATCAGCTCTGATAGTGTATTTGACTTTTTCATCATTAACCCAGGCAATCACACAGCACTGAGTTATTGCAATGAAACAAAAAGTGCACACTTCAGTTGGTAATTCTTTATAGATTTACAATAGGAACTTCATTAATGTCCGTAAGGATCACAAAAAATAACATTTATCTGCAAATAGGAATTCGGAAGATTAAAAAAAATCAGGGACAAATGCTATGCTGATCTATTCTGTAATGTACAGAAAAAATTTTAGTGCTTTTACTTAGTAGAGAAATGCCTCCACGAAAAAACAAACTGGTTTTTAATTTCCATGATTTTTTGTTGTGTTGCTCCATTTTAATATGTTTGCTTTTTTTCCCCCCTGCAAAAATTTACTGATTAATTTTAAGTATTATTTCAAGCCTTATATAGTGAATGTAATTACATCAAAATAAAACACAGAGCTCTTTTATTTACTTAATTTGTCAATCAGGTGATGATAGTTAAGTACAAAAGTCCTACATAGGCAGAACAAAGATAATTAAGATTGGAGGAGAATGTGCAGTCTCTTCTCAAGGAAGTACAAATACAGTTAAAGATTCATAGATTTATACTGTTGTGAATTTTAATGAAACAAATCTGTAATATAGACTGGCTAGCAGTGAATCTGTTAAATGAATATTTGTAGGTATCCCATTTCAAAATATAGGTAAAACCATTCATCTTTATACACCGCAGTAAAAGGTTTGCCATTCTGAGAGACTGGTTTATCCACTTGTCTTCTAGGAATGTAAAGTTTAATGTAACTTCAAATAGGTGTCTAAATTGTCATTTAGTTTTATAAGTTTCTTACTATGCTGTAGCAAAACGTAAAAATGATATAGTTGCAATAAAAGCAGGAGACATGATGAGGAACATAGAACATGGAAAAGAGAAGTAAAATTGGCCCGGGCTTGCAGAGCTCACGACTGTAGACACCTGGTAGAAGCTAAATGCAGAGAAAATAGTGAGAACGGGTTTGTATTAGTGCCCATCACCATCTATTAACCACACTGGTACAGTCAGCGATGAGGCAGATGAAGAGGTATTAGTGAGAAGACTGAGGGGAGAGATTATAGTTCGGAGA
The DNA here is from genome assembly GCA_013400055.1 of Nycticryphes semicollaris. Classification (NCBI taxonomy): domain Eukaryota; kingdom Metazoa; phylum Chordata; class Aves; order Charadriiformes; family Rostratulidae; genus Nycticryphes; species Nycticryphes semicollaris. The sequence continues at coordinate 731,685 of VXBJ01003405.1, forward strand.
TTTTTTTTTTTGTTGTTGTTGTTGTTATAATATTTCTCTGGAAAATGGTCTGAGTTTTCCTGCCAGAAAACTGAAATATAGCTAAGAAGTTGATAATTCGTAGATTTATCGGGTTTCTGGAGTTTTGGGAGCTACAGGGCAGGTGCCAGAAGAGTTGTGTTTTGTCTGTTGGCATTTTAACAGTCTAAAGATGTTTACATCAGAGATGTTTTCCAGAAAGCTGCGTGTTTTAGGGCCACTAATTAAAAATATTCTTCCATTATGGCAGATTTGGCTGTAACAGATCCTCTTTATTAAACATTAAAGATCAATCCATCTCCAGGTTATTCTACCACTAGAGATTATAGACACAGCGGAATATTCACGGGGTGTTTTATTAAACTGAAGAGATTGAGATGTACTTCCAGCACTGAAACCCATTTTTGTTGCGTATGTGAAGATGACAGTTACGAACTCGCTGGTGTCTTCACAGAGTTTACAGGTTAATAGCTGGTGGTGATCGGTGCAGGTAGAAAGGGTTGCATGACCTAACTTTGCTTAAAAACTTCCTTTCTTTTTTAAGGAGGCAAGAGCAGTGATGTTGGTTATTCCTGCCTTCTGCCTCCTCGAGGCAGTTCATGCATGTAAATTCTAACTTCCCATCACTCCTTACGTGTTTTGAAAAAAAACAAACAACCCTGTTTTCTCTAAACTCAGTACTACTTGCCTGCAGAATGCAAACTTAGTTTGTGATGTCCTGTGTGCTGTTTCCTTTGAAGGGGCTGTGTTGTCAAGAATTCTCTATGCTTTTTTTTTTCCAGTAGTGGTAGTATTCCTGTAGTATTTCTCGTTTGCAACGGTCTTACCACCTACTAAAAGTGTAAATTTTCCACTGGTTGGCAGTGTTTGTAGCAAACACTCGTCTTCAGCTCCTGTACTTTTAAATAAAGTATGAGTTAGATTACATCTCTCGGAGAAGATCTTAAAAATCTTCTAGTTTACATATCACTCAACAATTCCCTTGCAGTTACATAATTGGTGTTGTCTGTGTCCATAGTAGAAGATATTTGATGCTCATTTATTAAATATGCTTGCTGGCTGCTCCCTAATCTTTGTTCTGGACAGACAAATTACCTTTCTCACACTGAGCTTCAGCTCTGGGGAATTAAACCTCCGAGCCTCTACTACTTTAATTAGCTTGAAAGTGGGGGGTTGCAGTTACTAATAGACCTCAGGCTTTTAGTAACTTAGAGAAAGGGTGAAAAAAGAACTTCCTGGGAAGCACAAAATGTCATTTAAAAACCATAAAAATCTAATATATATTATTTCATTTTGGTAATTGCAAACAGATTGTATTTGAAGACTATGGATGATCATTTCTGTTTTATCCATGAAAGTTTAGATTTTTATTGAGTTAGACACTTTTAATTATCACAATTCATTAACACCAGTGTGAAAGCACATGTTTGACTTCATATATTAAAATGTTTATGTAACATTAACTAACACACCAGATGAGGAATTTTAAATGGGGGGGAAAAATCCTGAAATATCTATATTTAGCTCTTGTGCAATGCAGCATATTAACCAAAGTTGCCTTGGGAGGATATTGGCTGTACTTCTTATTTGCTTTACACACTATTTCTTTCAATTATAAGATCATATTACTAGCTTCTTCAAAGGCATGGCATAATGTTTCTTCCCTTTTAAAAGGGGCCCAGAAAAACCACCTTATTCACTGTACGATTTGTTACCAGAAAGTACACTTATTTATTGTTGTCTCTTTTTTTTTGTGTGCTCTTTTTAGTAGTGAAACTGTGCAAAATGTTTGCTTTTTGCTATTTGAAGTTGAAACATTAGCAGTATGAATGGATAGTGTAGAAAGCCTTAATCAAGTCACAGTTGGAAAGTAATCTAATAAAAAAGAGATTAGTGAATAAGGAAAAGACAAAAGCAGTCATGTTTTAGTTTCCTATCTCAAATTTAGTATTCTAGCTAAGATACCCATTTTTATTTCTTACAGGTCTGCTAAAAGGTCAGAGTAATGCAGAATGCGTGCCTTCATCTCAAATTTTGTTCATCACAGATGGATCCCATGTCTCCAAGTAGACAAGTCACCTTTGTAGCTAGCATCAATGCCAGCTCCATACCATTGCACCTTCTTCATTCTTGATTGCCCTTCCCACATTTATTGGTGTATTAAAATGACTGAATATGAACATTAAGGACTCCATGAACCTGGGCTAATGGGAGNAAGAAGCATTGAAATCTGCTTTCTACCCTCATTAACAATTAGCAGGGCACTGGCCAGTTTGTACCCTGTGTTTTACCTTAACAACATTCTATTTGCTCTTTGTATATTTAAGTGTTGTAAGGAAATGTGTTTCAATCAAACTGAACATGAGATAAAGATGTGGCTTTTGTGATATTCTATCACAAACACTTTTATTGTATCTCTGTAAAATACAATGTATGTATGCATGTAAGTGTTTTTGTCCTAATGTTGCTACTTCCCATGGCAAAAAAAAAAAAAAGAAAAAAGAAAAAAAAAAAGTCAGGCTCATAGCAGCTACTGTGTAGAAATTTTCACCTACTTCTAATTTGCTGAATGAAGAAAAATCTTTTATTTGTGATATTTTCAGAGACATTTGCTCTAGTATGGTGTATTTAAATAATAAAAAAGTAAAACAAACAACACTGAATTGAGTATGGGTTTTAGAAGCTTTGCTTTTTTTTTTTTTTAACATCCCAAAACTACATTATTCTGAAACTGTATCTTACGTAGTCATTACCTTAATTGACAATTATCTTTAAAAGTAGCTTTTTGGTTTAGACGGGTTTTTGTCTTGTGCCAGTAAAAGACTCCGTTAAACTACTTAATGGTGTTACTTTTGGCAAGGATACAGAGCACTACTTCAAAATGATCTTTATTTTTCATTGAGATTCTTAATTCTGGTAATAGCAAGTATATTATAATCCATATTGCAGTGAATTATGGTTGCCATACAGGTATTGTGGCCTCTTCTCTCCAGTTCCTTTCCACAGGATCATCTGTCTTAAGGGTGTGCGTGTGGCTGTGAGTGTGCAAGCACGAGAGCATGTGTGTGTGTGTGTACTGTAGGAGGTCAAAGAATAATAAAATAAAAGAAATAACAAGAGGTCTGCACCTCACACTGACTGCTAGAATTGAGTGTTCATAAAAAGTCATACAATGGCTGTTCTGGTCTGAACAGCATAAAGTTGTGTTTGCAGCAGTAAGAGATTTAACTTTTCAACACTGATAATCTTAAGAAAAACACATTTCCTGGGCTATTGCTGAGAACTAACTGAGGTATGATAACTGAGGCTGAGAACTAACTAAATCAGGTATGTTTTCTTCTCTGAGAGCAAGCTCCCCCCCCTAAAGCAACACAGCCTCCTCTAAGCTTAGAAAGGGAACAGCTTCATTTAGGGTTGGTTTGTTTTGGGTTTTGTTTTTTTTTTTTCCATCTGCTGCTCAGAGGTAGAGCTGTGCAGAATAATTTTGAGAAAAAAATTCTGGCGTTTCAGGTTTGTAGGAAGAATATTGCGGTGACTCCCTGGCTGTGCATTGTATGCCTTCAGCCGGGAAACTGCAAGCACCTAAAATGAGCCTCTGCTGCAATTAATAACAAATCACTCTTAACAACTACTGTACTTTTATAGGGGACTAATATGGTTGAAATACATCGTGATAATGTTTTTTTTTTTTAAATTCTGGTTTTGGGGTGTTGACTGTTCAGTGTGCTTGGATACAGAGTGAGCTTCCCTTATTTTGGTTGTGATGCCGATGCACAAAATGCTGATTGATAGATTGATAGATCTGTCTGGCTAAATGACCAACAAACAGCAGAGACTTTTTGTTTCTTTTTTTCAGAGTCTGCTTCTTGACCTCTAGTATGTTGGAGGTCTGCTGAATTGCTTTTTAAGTGCTTGGGGCAAAATAGGACTGTCACAGAGGAAAGAAAATGTAAAGTATCAGATGGGAAAGACAAAAGAATACTTGCATAACATATAAAGCAGTAAAATGACTGAAGTTATGTATGATTTGTTAATTAAATGCGCTTACGTATTTTTTTTTTAAGTAAGTTTCTAAGCTTTTTGATCTGGCATTAAAGTCTTCAGGTAAAGTCCTGCAAATTGTGCTGCTTCAGTGTCTTTGAAAAAACACTTGAAGTCACACGAATATAGAATTCAAGTATCAGTGAGACTGCAGACAGCTTTTTATATTCTTTCAGTATAAGCACTCAAGTACAGAGTTTAAATCTAACATGTACAGATTTTTGGTTGTCCAATATAACCTAGAAGTGCTAAGAAGATAGTTAATAACTTCTAGTAAGTAACGTAGTATAGCATTTAGTGATGTAGAGGTTGAAGTTCATTAACAGCTTTAAATAAACTATTATATGACTCGTTTGTAAAGCACAGCTACCTATTTAATAGCTTACTTTAAAAGCATTTCTTAAGTTGCAGACCTATAAGATTACAAATGTCACTCATGTTAGCATAATCCACATGCAAGTGATGAAGCCTTTGCTTTGATGTGCTAAATTGGAGGAGGACTAATGGAGCTATGAATATACAATAGAACATATTTAAGTAGTATTCTTGCTTTAGGTAAAACACTTCCTTGAAACCAGAGGCATTTCAGACAATAAAACAGGCTCTAATGGGGACAGGAGGTGTGGATAGAAGGCTACTGGAACCACTTAGATTTGTCCTTATGTGAAAAATCACTTTTTTAGGAGATCTGTGAGGACAAACATGTACTTGTTCACCTTTTATCACACACATTTGCTACACTGAGGCTGAAATGCACCCTCTGCATTTCGTGCTGCTGAAGAGTCGCACGAACAATCATTCAGTAAGAGCTTCCCTCACTTTTAAAAATGAATGCTGTTTAAAAAAAAAAAATCAAAGGAAATATTACTAATCTGAAATCCTCCCCGTGAACCTGGATAAAATGCTCTGTCTACTGCATCTAAACGTCTCAATCATATAAATTGTCACTCTTATTAATGAAACAATTTTGTAAAAAGATTGCCCTCTAAATGGGTTTAATGTTTTTACCTATCCAGCTGTCTAGTTATGAGATTTACGCATCCTGGCAGGCAGTGGGACATTAAGCCTTTCCAAACTGAATTCTGTTTGCAACAAGATACGGTCTTTTCAGTCCTACATGATTTATGTTTAAATATTTTAACAGGTTATGCAGTATCTTATGAAATATAAAATGAGAATGTCTTACCAAAATGAAGCCTATGAAATTAAGTTGCATCTTTAGAATATTAACCACGCTGAGTTTGTCTCCCTTCTTCCCTGTTAGTTAACACTGATAAAATTTGCATCATGTAATTTTGGGGCAAATACAAAACAAAAAACAAACCAAAAACCACCACCCAAACCCCCGCATACTGGCATAGCACCACTTGCTATCAAGTACTGTCAGGCATTTCAAAAGATCACTTTAATGTAAATTTTTTATCAATTTCTTCGGCTGGTAGTTATATGTCAAATGTGAAGCTTTTTGCAAGGATCTACATTCTGAACAGCTCTATTAAAATAGCAAATAAAATCGAGATCGGAACATTTATGTGTATATATATATATATATTTAAGTATTGTATTTCTTCAGTGCAAAATTAGGTGTTCCAGGTCCGATTTCACTGCCTGAGCCTCCTGTATGTCAAGTACCAGGTAACCATTGCTGCTGCTTGTTTCTTTTATACCAGGTGTATGCCTATTGTCAGTCCAGCTAAGCCACAGAAGAGCTTATTGCAATTAAACAGCAATTTGTTTCTATGAAACTGCAATTAAAGTATTACTGATCAGCCATTTTAGATTGGCAGTGCTTTGACTGCATGTTAAACAGTGAGGAGCTCTCGATTTATTTCTGCAGAGCCTGAGCTACGCCTAACAGTGAAGTGGAACGTGCTCACCTGTGTCCCTTGTCAGGTTGAAGGTATGAGTCCCTCGTGAAGCGCTCTGATCTCATCACCAACATGCTGAGAGCAATGACAAGTCAGGGCTGAGCTCTCCGAGTTGAACTTGCGACTTACAGGACCTGAAGTTATTACTGTTTTGCTGTTCCTGTGTAAGCAGGGACGCGTACGCTTCCTACAAGGGATGTTTTCAACTTCAGATTGATTCTGTTGAGAATGGACTGCAAGTTGTGGGCCGCAAGCCAATAACGTGCTGCAGGTCCTGACTTGTTAGAGTTGTGTAAACAGGGCTACTATATCTCCTTAATCACAACTAATAAAAGGCTAGAAGAAAGCAATCAATTACCTTATAAGCTGTTGGGGTTTTTTAATAAAAAGCAGAAGTTTATCTGACATGGCTATTATTTTCACACTTGTACAACAGATGAGACAGTTTAAAGCACTCTGATCGGCTTACCTGTGTGCGCCCGGGGTTTGCTGGTGACTGGTTGCCTGTGACATTCCTGGGAAGCCACAGTGCTCCTGCCCCCAAGCCTGGCAGAGCCCGCCTTGAGTCCTCGGCCAAGCTCGAAGCCGTTCATGGTTGACTTGAAATCTGAAATGTAAATTTTTGGTGCAAATTAAAAACTTGTTTGTAAGAGCTCAAAGAGGAATTAACTTTGTAGTGTTAATTATATTTCTTAATTATCACCACATTTTAACAAAGTCTGAGACATGTTAACTTTAGTTCCTGCATTTTTGCACAGTGGAGGCTGTAGACATCCTCGTTCCTTCGCCGGAGGGGATGACATCACACCTGTGGCATGCATGAGATAAGCGTTGCTTCCTTTAAAAACAGGTTCCTGTCTCTTGGAGATGTTCCTTGGGGGTGAAATGGGTCCTGCTCCTGCTCCTGCTTCTGAAGTCGGGGTCCATGAGTGCCGCTGAGCGAACTGCTGCGTCAGGTGGCAAATGGGTAACGCAAGCGCCCGTGCGGCGATGCAGGCCCAGCATGTGCAGGCTCTTAGCCCCTGGCAAATAAAATGCCTGTGCTTAAACTTGAGTGAAAATGGCCCAGCTGACAGCCAGTAATCCATTCATCCACTGTAGATTGGTCATATGCCTGAGCCCAAGGCCTGAAAAAAGTCCTGTTTACTGGAGACAGACGCGACTGTGTTGAGGATTTATTATTTTATTTTTTTCCCCCTCTGTGGGTATTTTTTAACAAGTCGGGTTCTGTTGTTGTGTTTCTTTTAATAACTTTCAGTTCACAGAAATGTTTTTGGTGTGCGGGGGGCTACGCAGTTCAAAGGGGAGGCAGCAGGATCTGAGATGGTGGTTGGGGATGTGAGCATTAGTCCTGCCTGGTGGCTTGTGTTGCTTTTTTTGCCCCTGCTCGCCTCTAGCTTGTCCATTGAAAGGCAACCAGAGGCCTGGCACCACAAGGGCAGGAGTTTTTTGCTTTTGTTAATGAGGCCTCTCAGTGCTACTGTTTTAAAAGTACTAAATTGCATAATTTTAGCGACTGGAAAGGTATGTGCAGGCCATACCATGATGAGTTTAGCCAGGTCAGAGAAGATGTAAAGTCCAGTGACTGGAACAAGAGCTATCCCTGTAATGGGGAGATGCTTGAGGAACACTATGTGGGGACTCACACCTCTGAAGGTCCTGAAAAGGGCCTGGGCTTTCAAAACAGGAAAGCTTATATACCCAGGAAGGCTGAAAATTTTAATATGTGCTTAATGACTTAGGAAAAATTTGAGCCTAAGTGTCAGGCATATTCACTATTCTAATATAGCCTCGTAGATCATCATACCGTTTTGTTCCCATGTGTAAGATCACTCTAACATTTTTGCAATAATTTTTTTCTGTTTAAATCTGTTCCCTGCTACTTTAGATGTTCATCCCAGTTTACAAATACTAGGCCTGAAAATTGATTTTTTTTTTTAGTGATTAAAAATGCTTAAAAAGAATTTTGCTTTTTAGGATTTTGTTTTTATTCAGTGCTACATATTTAATTTTTAACAAAACAAACCAAAACAAACAAAAAACCCAACAATTTTATTGAAACTGTCCTGCAAACCGTAGCATTAAGCCCAAAACTAAGCCTGGGACGTTCTTGCCCCAAAGAAATTTTTTTCCTCTAGTGGAGCTGGTTCTTTCTGATTGTGTTGTGGGCCCAGTGAAGGCACCCCTGAGGAAGGGGGTGGTGCTGCCCAGCACAGTGAGGTTGGTTGGCAGCATGAGAGGAGCCCTCACTGACAGAGCCAGTCTTGGTGCCTTTCTTGATAGCGGTGAGCTTTGAGTCAGCTCCTCGGCAGCTAAACCAGCCGCTGTTTCTTTCTCACACTGTTGGACTATGCTGTTAATTACATTTTGAAATATCCATATACTTTTCCTCTTAGGGGATCTTACAAGCAAGCTTTTCGCTAACAACTTCTGTGGTTCGCCATAACCTCTCAGAATAATCATCGGTTCCATTGANTCATGTAATTTTGGGACAAATACAAAACAAAAAACAAACCAAAAACCACCACCCAAACCCCCGCATACTGGCATAGCACCACTTGCTATCAAGTACTGTCAGGCATTTCAAAAGATCACTTTAATGTAAATTTTTTATCAATTTCTTCGGCTGGTAGTTATATGTCAAATGTGAAGCTTTTTGCAAGGATCTACATTCTGAACAG
>VXBJ01003405.1:740312-745312 GCA_013400055.1 Nycticryphes semicollaris
GCCTGAGCTACGCCTAACAGTGAAGTGGAACGTGCTCACCTGTGTCCCTTGTCAGGTTGAAGGTATGAGTCCCTCGTGAAGCGCTCTGATCTCATCACCAACATGCTGAGAGCAATGACAAGTCAGGGCTGAGCTCTCCGAGTTGAACTTGCGACTTACAGGACCTGAAGTTATTACTGTTTTGCTGTTCCTGTGTAAGCAGGGACGCGTACGCTTCCTACAAGGGATGTTTTCAACTTCAGATTGATTCTGTTGAGAATGGACTGCAAGTTGTGGGCCGCAAGCCAATAACGTGCTGCAGGTCCTGACTTGTTAGAGTTGTGTAAACAGGGCTACTATATCTCCTTAATCACAACTAATAAAAGGCTAGAAGAAAGCAATCAATTACCTTATAAGCTGTTGGGGTTTTTTAATAAAAAGCAGAAGTTTATCTGACATGGCTATTATTTTCACACTTGTACAACAGATGAGACAGTTTAAAGCACTCTGATCGGCTTACCTGTGTGCGCCCGGGGTTTGCTGGTGACTGGTTGCCTGTGACATTCCTGGGAAGCCACAGTGCTCCTGCCCCCAAGCCTGGCAGAGCCCGCCTTGAGTCCTCGGCCAAGCTCGAAGCCGTTCATGGTTGACTTGAAATCTGAAATGTAAATTTTTGGTGCAAATTAAAAACTTGTTTGTAAGAGCTCAAAGAGGAATTAACTTTGTAGTGTTAATTATATTTCTTAATTATCACCACATTTTAACAAAGTCTGAGACATGTTAACTTTAGTTCCTGCATTTTTGCACAGTGGAGGCTGTAGACATCCTCGTTCCTTCGCCGGAGGGGATGACATCACACCTGTGGCATGCATGAGATAAGCGTTGCTTCCTTTAAAAACAGGTTCCTGTCTCTTGGAGATGTTCCTTGGGGGTGAAATGGGTCCTGCTCCTGCTCCTGCTTCTGAAGTCGGGGTCCATGAGTGCCGCTGAGCGAACTGCTGCGTCAGGTGGCAAATGGGTAACGCAAGCGCCCGTGCGGCGATGCAGGCCCAGCATGTGCAGGCTCTTAGCCCCTGGCAAATAAAATGCCTGTGCTTAAACTTGAGTGAAAATGGCCCAGCTGACAGCCAGTAATCCATTCATCCACTGTAGATTGGTCATATGCCTGAGCCCAAGGCCTGAAAAAAGTCCTGTTTACTGGAGACAGACGCGACTGTGTTGAGGATTTATTATTTTATTTTTTTCCCCCTCTGTGGGTATTTTTTAACAAGTCGGGTTCTGTTGTTGTGTTTCTTTTAATAACTTTCAGTTCACAGAAATGTTTTTGGTGTGCGGGGGGCTACGCAGTTCAAAGGGGAGGCAGCAGGATCTGAGATGGTGGTTGGGGATGTGAGCATTAGTCCTGCCTGGTGGCTTGTGTTGCTTTTTTTGCCCCTGCTCGCCTCTAGCTTGTCCATTGAAAGGCAACCAGAGGCCTGGCACCACAAGGGCAGGAGTTTTTTGCTTTTGTTAATGAGGCCTCTCAGTGCTACTGTTTTAAAAGTACTAAATTGCATAATTTTAGCGACTGGAAAGGTATGTGCAGGCCATACCATGATGAGTTTAGCCAGGTCAGAGAAGATGTAAAGTCCAGTGACTGGAACAAGAGCTATCCCTGTAATGGGGAGATGCTTGAGGAACACTATGTGGGGACTCACACCTCTGAAGGTCCTGAAAAGGGCCTGGGCTTTCAAAACAGGAAAGCTTATATACCCAGGAAGGCTGAAAATTTTAATATGTGCTTAATGACTTAGGAAAAATTTGAGCCTAAGTGTCAGGCATATTCACTATTCTAATATAGCCTCGTAGATCATCATACCGTTTTGTTCCCATGTGTAAGATCACTCTAACATTTTTGCAATAATTTTTTTCTGTTTAAATCTGTTCCCTGCTACTTTAGATGTTCATCCCAGTTTACAAATACTAGGCCTGAAAATTGATTTTTTTTTTTAGTGATTAAAAATGCTTAAAAAGAATTTTGCTTTTTAGGATTTTGTTTTTATTCAGTGCTACATATTTAATTTTTAACAAAACAAACCAAAACAAACAAAAAACCCAACAATTTTATTGAAACTGTCCTGCAAACCGTAGCATTAAGCCCAAAACTAAGCCTGGGACGTTCTTGCCCCAAAGAAATTTTTTTCCTCTAGTGGAGCTGGTTCTTTCTGATTGTGTTGTGGGCCCAGTGAAGGCACCCCTGAGGAAGGGGGTGGTGCTGCCCAGCACAGTGAGGTTGGTTGGCAGCATGAGAGGAGCCCTCACTGACAGAGCCAGTCTTGGTGCCTTTCTTGATAGCGGTGAGCTTTGAGTCAGCTCCTCTGCAGCTAAACCAGCCGCTGTTTCTTTCTCACACTGTTGGACTATGCTGTTAATTACATTTTGAAATATCCATATACTTTTCCTCTTAGGGGATCTTACAAGCAAGCTTTTCGCTAACAACTTCTGTGGTTCGCCATAACCTCTCAGAATAATCATCGGTTCCATTGAACTTATGCCAGTTGTTTTGTTAAACGAAATTGAGAGAACAGGGCCTATATTCATTCTCGAAAGGCAAAAGATTGCCCTGTGATTTGGGGAAATCTTGATTGCTTACAGAAGAATAAATGAACAAGGCAGATATTAACTTTACACCTGACTTCAATTTCTTTGAGCAGTGGAGAAATGTCCAGTAGGAAGAAAAAACCCATCCAGCTAAAACTCATAAGCCAGCTATTAATAGGCTAATTTTATTGTGCTGTAAAATCATCAGCTGCTTATAGAAAACAAAGGGGCAATGAATGCGGTATTTGTCTTTTATTTTTAGAAAAAAACCTTAAGATCAAACAGCCCCTAAAAGACTGAGCCGATATGCATCCCACTTACATATTTTTGGATATCCTCTGATATTCATTCCACTGATGTATTTGATAGGTAATTATATCAGCCATATCAAGATGCTGATACCAAATAGTGGAAGACTTCAGTGTTTTGCCATAAAGCTTATACCCCTTGTTACTGAACCTTCATCAGACTTGGGATCTGCAGCAATTATTTGAAAGCTGTAGTTGGTATTTTTGTGCTTATGCCACATTTAAAAATTATTATTCTTGTTTCATCAGTTAGTCTTTTTAGCTGGCTTGGGAAAAAAAAAACCCATATTGCAAATGAGCTACTATTCTTATTTGTTGTTTTAAGAAGGGTAAGCACTGAAGTATTCAAATGGAACAGATTATACCTTTAATTACATCCAAACAGGATGCTGAGCTGATTTTTCTATTTTCCGTTTAATTGCTATAGTTCAAAAAGATATTGCAAATTTGTAGATGAATTATTTAAGCATAGCCTTCTGGCCTCTGTGTTTATGAGGGAGACCAAAAGGGAACAAAAAAAAAAAAAAAAAGAAAAAATAATTTAAAGGGGAAAATTGCCACTTCCTTCTTTAAGAAAGAAGTTTGAATAAAACATCTTGGGGGAGACATTTTAGCAGGATGTTCTATACATTCTGAGAGCATCTCAGGATTCCATGGGACCTGTTTGTATCCCACCAACCACACTGGGTCCCTTACTCCTGAGGTGTCCCTCCTTGCCACCACCCGGTGTCGTGGGTAGCAAAGTGCTGTTTCTTCTCTAAGCTGCTCATCAGTGAGTGTGTTGCTTCACGGATGTGATCCCAACCAGCCACCCCTTTCGTGCATGTGCTTGATCTCCGTTCTCCTACATACAGAATGAGAATAATGAAAGCAAACACAATTCATCACTTCTTAAACTAAATATATTTCCATTTTGTTTGTGCGTGTGTGTGTATATATCATTCACCGTATGTATTTAGAATATGTACTATGACATTACAGCCAGTGATAAATCCTACTCACTTACTATATGCGTTATTTGCTGCAACATTAAGCTCAGTAAGAATTTTATATGTAACTTGTACCAAAACTAAATATATTGTGGAATTGATGCACAGTTGTAAAATGAGAGCATAACTTCCTGCTTTACCACAGTCAAAGGTGGCAGCTTGTGTGGCAATTCTTTTGTATACAATTGCAGACTTTCCAAAGAGTAAGCCAGTTAATTACATTTTTAATGAAGTTTTTAGAAAATAGGATTCTTGTGGGGACGCCCCCCTCTCCACACACACACCCCACCCCCCCCATAACACCAACAAAAAAAGTAAAACTAAAGCTTTTACTGTGTAAAGAAATGTCGTGTGTGAAAAACTGGATTGTGCTGGGACCAGGTCTTTTGCTCCCTCACCACCTTCTTTTTTGTCCCTTCTACTGAACTTGCCTGTGTATTTTTTAATAGCTCTACTGTGAATTCAAAGAAAGATGACTCTGGCAAAATCTATGTAATTTGTGTGTGTGCGTGTGGATTATCTTATTTCATTATTTTCAGTAGTGCTAAGTATGTACTACCGACTTAGAGAGCTGATGCAGTGCACAGCAAAGCTCAAGATGCCCTCTTAAATACGCAAAGCTTATGCAGGGCCGTGACACTAGTGGGGTTTAAACGCTAGCAGTGCTGGCAGCTTTGAAGGGCTGATGTGATACAGCTTTGCCAACACATCACAGGTAACAAGGAGAGATTCAGGGAGAAACTGAACTTGCTGGAGTAAGAGTAGTACAGAACTTTTATTGATGAAGTTCAGGGAAAGAGGCACCAGGGGCAGCTGTATTAATCCCGTAATAACTTGAAATATAATCAGCGCATTGCTGCAGGGATGGCTAGGAAGGGAGGGAGGGAGGTAGAGGTGTCAGGGTTTAAGTTCACAGGCTTTCCCAGTTCATTAAAAAGTGAATCAATCAGAGAAACAGGCTGGCTTTTCAAAGGCCTGGCAGTTGTGAACGGGCTTCGGATGTTGGGAGGCACACAGATGGTGTGCCCATCCTCGTGCGAAGGTTGCTGGAGCTCAGCAGCCATCCGTTTGAGGACACGGCTGTGCTTTACCCTGCTGAAGCCAGTAAAATGTGTTATAATGTGCTAGGGGAGATTCTGGCTGG
>VXBJ01003405.1:750312-840264 GCA_013400055.1 Nycticryphes semicollaris
AGCACACCTCACCGCCAACTTCATCTGCTGCTTCCCAGCACAGGTGGTATTTGCGCCTGGTCTAGGTATAAATGAATCAGAGTTCTGCCACCACTTACATCTTACATGCAGGTATACTCAGTAGGTGCAACTTTAAGTGATGTAAAACGGGATGCACGATAAATGACGGTGAGGCCCCCAAGTGCTCAAAACCCACTGAAAGTCCAAGCACATAAACACAGTGTGGGCTTTCTGGCGTGTAAGACATGGAAAGAGGTCCCCAGGGCAGCACATTGAGTTCCTAAATATCAGTTCACAACATGTCCCCCAGGATACATTAATTCTGACTTCTGATTTTCTCTGGGCTGGCCCTAGTGACATTCATTATGTTGACATGCAGTGATACAAGTTTGGGTGGCAGATTGGTTGGTCTTTCAGCTCATTCTTTGACCCATGCCAGATTGGTGCTGAAGATAAACTTGGTTCTTATCCGTATTCCTGAGGGAAATGAGCATTCACAGATCCGCAGGAATCGGCCATTGAGAGGGTGAGCAAACAGAGCTGGTGGGATATGATCACCTTCATTGGGAAAGCAAGGAGAAAAAATTCCTTCTCAGGCTCAGTTAGCAAGCATTTTAAGGTTTTCTGGCTATCACTTTTTAAGTAACATACTGTTATGATCATATCAATGTTCTAATGCTATTTTCTTTTTGACATGCTATCCATCTATCTACGTTTTTCTCTAACTAGGGTCACACACCTCATGCATCAAGCTTTTTTAGTGCACGATGCTGCATATGAAGCATAATTATCCATTGGATACAAAAGACAGGTCACAAGTGGAATATAGATCAGTTCAAACCAGTTCAGAATTGCACTATGCTAGTCATTTTCTTCTATTGGTTATTTCAGTGCTACAGTCTTTATGTTGCTTGAATGCACTCTTTTAATGCATTAATTGTGAAGAAGAACTCTGTAAGAGACTCCAGTTACCATCATATCTTTTGAGTAAATCATTAGTGAATGTGCTTTGGCACATGTTTGCAGCTGTATTCTTCAGCAGCTCTTCTTGGTCTGGAAAAAATCCCCAGCATATCTTAACAAAAAAAATTGCTTTGCATTTCAAGCTAGGAAATCTCTCCCCATTCTATCTGACTTATGGATTGTGAAAAGCTACCATAGTGAAAAACAAATCGTTGGATACATATCACATTGAAGGTTTATATGATATATCACTCAGCATGGAGCCTGGTTTGATTTACTTTGCACCCAAGCAAAAGAAACTGAAACGAAAATAGTGCTTTTCCGTTCCTTGTAGTCCCTGCAATAGTCTGCCATCCTTTGGAAGGTAAAGCATGTCACAAAGTCACTGTAGGTTTGCATTCAATAACTGATGGCAGGATAAAGCCTTGCTGTCTGGGTGGATAGTACATGGCAGCACAGGTAGAACTAAATGTCTCATTTCTCAGTTCATACCCAATTCAGAGAGGATTGTGGATTTCCCTGTCTTGCAGAGTAGAGCAGGGAGCTAAGAGGGAGTATAGCCCCTTCCCTACACACTAACCCCTGCTCTGGTTTAGAAGACACCAAGGACCTGATGTGATTCAGTTGGGAGTGTAACAAGGACTACAGTTCCAGCCCAATTACTCACTGCCTGACATTTGGGAGCTTATAAAATGTTACAGAATATTTAAAATTATGCAAATTAATATTTTCATATGGTATATTTGGCTGTATTCCTGGCCTGTATTATTTTCCCGGGTCGGGTACCTCCATCTCCAGCACACATTCAGTCCTTAAAAAGGGTTGGCTTTTATTGTATTCTATTCAATCTTCTGCCATCTATTATTCTAAAGAGATGTAATGGATCAGCCCAAATAAGTTTTGTGTTGTGACGAGAAGGAAGGAAATAGCATGAAAAATCATCTACAGTTCCACATTGCTATGATATGTGTGGAGATGAAAATTTACTCCACAGCATTTTTACCTTGTGGTTTGGATTCCACAGGGTAACAATCAGCTTCAAAAATCTCATCGTGACACTGTTTTCAAAGTCAAATAAGGAGTGTCAATGAGAACACACCATCCCCCAAGTGGCTCCCCTCCAGCTTCATAACCCCAATTTATTTTTGACATTGCACCATAAGACTGAAATGATTAATCTATAATAGATTATCTCACAAATCTGCTACAGAAGAACAGAGGATGTGATTTGCTCAGGATTTGGCTCGCTGGCAATGGCATGTCATGGTGAAGGGTTTAATGAATACTGTGCAACTGAAAATCAAAGTGGGGAGAAGCCTGCGGTACTGGAGAGGGACTTTCACATGGTGTGAGGGAAGCCACCTTCCAATGGTTGCATTGACCACTGACCACTTGCCTTACCACTGATATTTGAGCAAATAATTTCCATCAGATTTCCAGGAAGACTTCACCAAACTTAGATGTTCAACACCACCTACCTTGAGCCTGCATGTCAGAAGTGCTAAGTACCTATAAAACAGAAATAGAGACATTACCATTGATGGGTACATCAATGTACTTGTGCTACTGAGTGCCCACCTTCATTTCAGAGAGTAAAGGGTGTTTGTGTGGAACCTGCTGCATAATTTACTGTACTGTGAAACATTTGCCATGGATAAATTTCAGCCTAGGGAATCCAGTTAAAAAGGGAAAGTATATGTTTTTTTCTGGGACATGAGTACCCCTTGTACCAAACTTAGAAGTCAAAAGCTATCAAAATAAAATCAGACTAATGTCTAAACTGAGAGGCAGCATTTTCTGGTGATTCTGAAAATATATTTGCCAGTTAAAAAAAGTTATTGCCCTTTTCTCTCATTTTAAAAATTGCTTAGGAACACTAGAAACTTGAGAAAAAATTCTCTCTCTCCTGCCTGACCTTGGCCAAATGCTGAAGAGCAATCATCTACCTGAGAGCAGGACATTGCAAACGGAAGGCAGAGTAAAGCATGGTTGTACTGTTACTGCCATGCATTGACACCTTCCTGCTGCTAAATCTTCAATTCTCTTTTTGCAGTATCTCACTATTTACTAAGTAGCCTGAGATAAATATGGTGCTCTAACCTCTATTTCCACTATCTTCAGGGAGATTTACCTGCCAGTTCAGACTGTCCTTTCTGGCATCAGAAGTTGAACAAAGTTCTCCTCGTAGTAACGGAGTTTATTAGTCTGCAATGCCCCTTCCCTTGACCTGTTGGGACTTCTCTTTTGCTAGTGCTTCTGTCAGCCCTTGGCTTTCTGTGTGGGGCCAGCAAAGGTCTCAGTCTCCAGACACTTAGGCCAGAACCAAGACTAATAATTCATTTTGTGTGCACTATCAAGCAGCAGTTGTCTTTAAATTGTTGACCCAAGGTAAAGGTGCAGATCAATGGTATCTCTCATGGAAGTACAGGAGGGTGGCGGCAGTCTGTAAGACAAAACCCTAGAGATGGGCAGCAGGCTAGGAGGCGTCTGAAATGGCTCTGGGGCCAGCACTGTTGATGGACAGCTGTGACAGACAACTTCAAGGCACATGTAGGCTGTTATTTCCATATCCCATCACAAGGAGATGTTAATAGTTTCATATTAGCTGTCCCAAAGGTGTGGGCTTTCTTTGGTTTTGTGTCTGGGTATCTGGGTGATGGCAACTTTTCCCCTTTAATCTAACAGCCCACCAGACTGAAGCTTGCCTGGGTAGTGTTGACACAATCCAGTTTCTATAGCAATGTACAATGTATCAATGCACAACATTGGAAAAGAAACCCAGGAAAATAAGGATGCTACTGCCACAAATCCTGGGGTGCTTAAATTGAAATCCCTTCCTCTCTCTCTGTTCAGGCCACACTCCTCCCTAAAGACATCAGAAACTGGGTTTTCCCCTCATGCTCACCCAAGGTTCAGGAATGGGTTCCACTTCTCTCTGCTGGGCCACCCCAGCTGGGACGCAAGTTATATATTAAGAGTTATGTGGGATTTTTGACTTGGTTGACAGCAAAGGCAGCATTAACAGCTAAAATTTAGAAAGGAAGAAAATTGTCTGCCAAACTGTACTTGAAGCTTTTGGAGGCTTGATGCAAGTGGTTCAGCCTGATCCAAATTTCTTTCCAGGCCGTTTAATGAGCATTGCCACATATTGTCTCCATCTCCACCTCTAGGCACTCCTGCCCACAAGCTGAAGTCTCACCTGTAGACCAGGGATGGGTGGGGTGCTCAGTGGCAGTGAGTGACTGTCATGGAGCTTACATTTACTGCACAGGGTTTCACACCTCCAGTGGGAAGTGTCAGGGGCCTTACCATCACAGAGGGCTGAAAGCATCTGCCTCAAAACAGGAGTTAGGGCAGGTCTAGGTCATGGGTCTTGCTCAAAAAGTGGAGGGCAGCAGGGTTTCACTCCTGGCTATGCAAAGCTCTGAAATAACTCCCTGCCTCCTGCCTCCCTTCCCATCCGCGGCACCATGGAAAAGCTGTTGTGCTTAACTCCTCTCATGCTTTGGGGCCATGAAAGTAGCAGGAAAGCCCAAACCCACAGAAGTGGACACAAAAATCAAGCAGCAGACCCTGGTTCTAGTTGGCCTGAGAACCTGTGTCCTGCTCTAACACTGCTGCTGCGGGCTCAGGACTGAAGGCGAGTGGCAATACTAGTCACCCTCTGCCCTCTGCAACCGACTGGGCCTGTGAGTCCATGGACTTCAGGGGTCTTGGCAGTAAGGAATAAAATATAAAGACAGACAGTTTATTTTCCTAGCAGGCAGTCTGAGATCATCTAGGTCTTCCCAGAGTCTACACATTTTTTCCCCCTTTTTTTCTTCTTCTTTTTTTTTGGTGAAAGCCAGTAATAAAGTAGTTGGATGAATCATAATTTATCACCATGAACTCTGCTTGCCTGTGTATTTCTAAAGGTAACAACCATAGAGGCTGAGACGGCTGCACTTCGGACAAAGCAAACGTTGTAACAGCAATAACAGGATGTAGCTGTAACAAACCTGTCAAAGGTCATAAACAAACACTCATCCATTTAATCACTAATTATTAATCCAATTCTGATCTTCGGTTACTCAAAATGAGCTGTTTAAAAAAAGTGGGATTTGTTAGTCTAAAGCAACGTTAATGTGTCCAAAAGTAATGCATTGGCATACTGTGGAACAATTAATCTATTACTACAAGAAAATTAGGACAGGAAAAATAAACCTTATCCCATGAAAACATAGAGAAGAATCTTTTGGAAACTGCTTCCCCCCTCTCCCTGCTGAAATCCCAGCCTGAGCGCTGAAGGAGGCAGACAAGTGTCAATGAGCAGGATTGCAGCATTCACTGTATTCCTGCCTCTGTAAAGCAGCAGAATTGCAAAATGGATGGGCATGAAAGAAATCAGAGATTTACTACAGATATCTGTTGCTTACTGCCTAAAAATTTACTTTAAGGGGCCTCTTAATCTGCATATGGAAATGAATCAACAGCAGAAGCACTTCTGACCTGCTTGAAGATTTTTAGCATCATCTCAACTCTTCCAGAAATTAAAACCTTTCCAAGCTAATAATTTGGTACTCTTGGATTTTAGTTATTTTTTTTTTTTAATCAAAACTGTATTTGTTTCAGATTTGTCAAATGACTGGACACAGCAGTGTTAAAAATTCAACTGCACTAATTACTAGCTGAGCAGCATAAAAACCTCTGAATAAATGTCAGTCTAGGAGATAAGCTCTTATCTTAATCTAATGACTCCACAGACTTAATTTGTCAGGCCAGCCTAGTTGATGAAAAACAGGTTTCTATTCTCCAGTGTTAGCAGCCACATCTTTCCAAATCTTTGAAGTTGGATAGTAATACCATCAGTGTCATCCTGCAAAAATCTTGTGACCCAGCCAATTTCATTCCTATTGTCCTGTTACACTAATTAAAGTTGTTTTACCCCCATTGGTCTGCAATAGGTGAAAATGAAGCCAATTTATTTTTAGATTTGTTACATTCTGAGATAATCATTCTTGTTTTTTTTTTCCCCTCACTCTCAAGAATGTGTGAATATTTGCAACAGTCTTGCAGTATCAGAAAGCCAGGCTTTTGAGCAGGGCTCCACAGACTGCACAGTGCTATCCCAGGACAATTCCTGCAGTGCAGACAAAGTATGCAAGTGTATGCATGTGTTTATTTGTGTAAAGAATAATAATTTTGAGCTCAGGCGATGGATTTGATCTTAAGAGATGATTGTAGGTTTTGGAAGTTCTTTCCTAAAGGAGAATTTGACATGTTTAGAGCTAAATGCACCAAATGTTCATATTGTTTGGACAAAGTGGATTAACAAATAGAAAAAAAAGAAATTGGCTGCCGTCAGTGTTTCCAGTCCCCCTCTCTTCAGCTAACCCTTGTGACAGGAACCTGGCAGGCATTTTTATGCACAGTGCCCCATTTCAAAGGATACCATTTGAGCATGGTATCCCTTATCCCAATCCCAATATTTAAACAGGGATATGCCTGGGTTTGAGGAGTTACTTGGGAGGTGAACTTTTTATTCTGATGATAGCCAGGAAGACTACAAGGTAAAAAAACCCGAGGAAAATAATTGGGTTAAGGTGCGACACACTGAGGCAAATCAAAGAGGCCAGGGGCCAGTCCTGCCTGCTGCTGTATTGACATTAACTTCACCAACGTCAAATATATGGAGCTGGATACTCGCTCTGCTGTATCAGGTTTATGGCAGTGCAAGTCTACTGACTTCAACAGCATTTCACTGGCATACTACCTGTAAAATGAACTGGAGAATGAGCCACTTTCTTTTAGTATTACTTCAAAATCCCTGATGTCCAAAGCTGATGACCCCAGAGCCCACTCTCCTCGCCAGGCTGGCAGGAGTGCTGTCAGAGGCAGCGCTGTGTGTGTGCGCAGCACAGGTCATTCTAGGATTCATTCTTTAGAAGAATTTCTAAATTTCTGGATAATACAGAGTTAATTGGTTAGATCTCAAATGTCCTTCCTCTTGGGTGAGAACACTGCCCTCACTTAAATCTAGCCCAGGTAGGACTGCGAGGGCACCACATTGGTCACATTCTGGAACACCTACAAAAGTACTCAGGAGATGGCCCACTTACATTTTCTGTTTCAAAGGCTCATGGACACCCAGTTCAGCATCTGGATCCTCCTGGGTGTAAGGCGAGTTAAGTGCCAATACTGTAGCAGTCAGAGCCTTTGAGCCCGTGCATGCAGGCCATGTTGCCTACCAGGGCTTCTTCAGGCAGCTGTGCAGATCCTTGCTGGGAAGCACTTTGGGAAGCTTCATGTCTGCAAACCCTTTACATCGAAAAATGTAATGACTCCATCTTATTTGTGTTCTGCATCTGATGTATAAAATGACGTCTTCTAACACCCTGGCTAGCACATCACTGCTTATGGCATCTTCCATAACCAACCTTCCAGTTGAGGTTTGTAATATATTTTCCTTCCTTTTTTTTACCTACAGTTATGCAAAGCAGAGGAATTTGCATAGCAGTGCCACGTAAAGTGCTCATGTTTCCAAATGGACTCAGAAGGACAGGCAGGTGTATAAATTTGAGGCAGATTTCCACAGATAATTGAGCACCTCTGGATGCAGATCAGGGCCTACTGCAGATTTGTAAAGCTTCCAGGCTCCTTGTTGCCATTGGTAGTTGGAAATACATAGGCTTTTGAAAATCCCAAAGCTTGAAACATATTTAAGCACAGTTGCCCATTGCTTCCTCAGATTAAGACAACTGAACTCTTTGGAAGAACTGGGCTGCAGTCAGTACCTATTTGACCTTCTGAACACTAATGAACATTTGGTGTATGGTCTGCAAGCTTGAGGCCTCATCTGACCAAAGCTTAAATTATATCCATTGATTTCATCATGGAAGTGATAGTCCACTCCCGAACATGCCAAATTCATTTATGTTAGGGCTATGGCATGGAGTGGCATTTTTTTCATAAGAATAAGAATTCTCCTGTTCCGAACCTGAGTTTAAATCTACAGGCCATTCCCAACACGGCTCAAACAGAAAATGAACACATTGAAGTGAAATTTTCAAAGTGACATTTGAATCCCCTCTCTCTGATGAAATCCCACCTATTGATCCAGTCAAATGACTGCAGTCTCCATGGGTCTATCCTGCAAAGCCTCCTTGACTGGCTTATTACTGCAATTCTTCAGATGCACTATGACTGCCTTTCAGTAGAGGACAGGTGCCAGCTAATCAAGTGGAAAAATGAAAACTCCCAGATATGAAATCCTAGTCCTGGTGAAAGCTATGGCAAAATTTCTATGGAAATCAGTGACTATGTGTGTCTTAAGACATTATCTCAAGTCTGAATTTCCATTTGAATACTGACCTCCTGATTTATGCAGTGGGTTTGACTTAGAATAAACTACTTTGTTGCCCCGTCCCCAGTAGCTTGAGCACTTGGGGGACTCAAGGGGCTGGCTCTCATGGGAGCCATTCACATAGGGATGGTATAGTTGGATCCAGCTAGCTTGGGTCAGTCTGTCCATGCTCTGGGAGACTTTGTGATTTAATGGCTCCCTTTGCTCCTTCCATACCCTCCACCACTCGCTCCTATCATCCCACTACAAAAAATTTACCTGCTCTGATCTGCAAAGCAGCCCAGCTATTTCTGGACTAATCTAAATACAAAAAGGAATCTGTCAGGGTGAGATACAAAAGTATGGGGTTAGGTGTCAGGCTTGAGATTGGTCTTGATGAGGGATAGTGACAAGAAGCCAATAATGAGCTAAGAGCCATGGTGAGGCTGCAGCAGTCTGAGGCCACTTGGCTCGACTAACTGAAGTCCAAATGCTGGCACCACTGCTGGAGGCAGGACAAGCACAGTAAAAAGGAGCAGGATTTCTTTCTTGATTTGCAAATAGAGTACCGCAGTTCATATGCCGGGTGTGTGGCAGTGTGTGCTAATGCACGTGCCTTGCCTTGGCTTAAATGGTCTCTGACTATAAAAGTTAATAGCTTTGATGCAGCATTTCTAAAAGGAAGTGTTTGTCAATTTTGCTATAAGTGTTTGAGCTCAACAGTCTTAATTCAATGTGTCAGATAAGAGAAAATCATGTTGGCTTATATTTATGATTTATCACTTCTATCTTAGCACTAGAGATGTTTGGAGAGCAAACTAACTCTTCGGTTTGTATTTTGCTTTGCTTTGTTTTTTTATCCATTTAAGCCTTGCCAGGCAAATACATAACACTTCTATACCAATGTCAAATCTTCTGGGCAATGGGTAGTATTTTTGATAAGTCACAGCTTATGTGACTTAAGGGGAGGGCAGAGATTTGAAGATAGGCAAGAAGGGAAGACAAGTTCATGATGAATAGCTGAGGCCCGTGCCTCTGTATAGGCTAAGGAGAGCCACATGGGCACACCCAGGGGAGCACTGATACCTGCTGTTTCATGTGGCCTTTGGGTATATTCGTGATTCTTGAGAGTGGAAAAAGTCTGAGCTTGGACTCTCAAGAGATGAACAGAACCACTGAAGAGCAAAGAATAAAGAAAAGGCCAGAATGAAACCTATTTGTTCTGACGTAAAAGGGACCAGATCATCTCAGGAATTTGGGTGCTTAAGTGTCTTTGTTTAGGATCCTGCTCAAAAAGCCTTTTGATGATCTGGGGCCAATATGGGTGGAGACGCATCCCTTAGATAGGCAGGTTGGTTACCAAGTCTCCAGTAGCACCAAAACAAATGAAGAACCAGATCTATTGTTTTGGTAACTCCACCATCTGGTCACAACTGCTTTTGGAGATTGTTACATGCATGGGGCCAAAATGGGTAGAAAACTGTTTGGGTTAATCTCAGTTGTTCTAAAACATGCTACGTGGTGATTTACAATGGCTGTTGAAATGTCTGCTGCCTTTACAGTAGCACTGTGCAATATGGAGAATGAACAGCTTTGTGGAGATAATGCTGGCTTCCTCCATTGTGGGATGCTCTCTCCCCTTCCATTTTGGACTTAGTAAGTGCTTGCCAAAGATTTTCTGCTTCTCCTGTTTCAAAGGCAACCTCCACCCACCCACCAGTACCAATAACTATTTCCTCTGGTCTTCACAAGCTGTTATTGTCTCAAATGCCTTCCCTGCACTCTTTGACAGATGAGGCAGATTATACAGGGAGTGGTAGACCTACACTGATTCTTGGGACTAATAGTAAAGGTACCCAGTTAAAGGACTTAGCAGGGGGCCTGAGATTTGCTTGCAGAGTCCTGTGAGTCTTTTCTCACCATCAAAGTGACTGTGAGAAATTGTGGTTTTCAATTCATTTTTTGCATATGGGAAAGAGGATGGCTTTGTGCAATGGCTGTTTAAAAATACTTCAAAAGAACTTGAATCAGTCCATGGCTGCACTATATACAAATTAAAATAATTGATTTTTGGCAGCCTTTTAGGAGATCTATAAATTAAAGGGATCACGTTTCTGATACATTTTGGGGGATTTAATTTTATGTTGACTTTCAGAGTGCCCTCCCTCCCGGAGCTGGAAGTCAGCCATCAAACCAGAGAGAGCTTCTCACTTTCATTTGCTCTGCCTTCTTGTCATAGGAGTCACTGGGTCTCCTTCAGGAGCACCCCTGGTCACAGTGGGTCCTGGACCCATGCCAGCTCTGCATCCTTCTCTCTCATTTCTGCTTTGAGAACTTTATATTGAGAAATAGAAACTGCCCCAAACCCCAAAAGAACCACCCCTTTGGGGAGTTAGTTTCTCTCCCTTTTTCTTCTTCAGTAGAAACTGATACCCTCACCCAGTTTGTGTTGCACCTGGGCTGTCCCCATTCTGTGTGCTGATGGCAATGGGTTCAGCTCTATCTGTGATAACCTAAAAATAGCACTCAATTAACATTGCATTTCAAGAATTGGAAAATTTCCCAGAAGTCCATTCTTTTTTTCTTTTTCTGTTTCATTACATTTTACAGTAATAATACACAAGCCTGTAGAAAACATGACGGGTAATGAAAAAATGTAATTAATATAAGCAGTGTAAAGCATTTTTTTTCCCTCTGTTGTCCTTGCAGAAAATTACTGCTTTAAACTGAGCAGGATGTGAAAATGCATAAAGCAAACAGTAATATGCTGTGGTTTGTAAATATCTTATGCAAAATAGTTAAGTCAACTGCTGTTTATTTTTCTTACTTTGTGTCACAAGCTCTTACTTTCTTTTGTTCATTACTTTTTCCATTTGTTCTCTTTTGGGGGCTTGCTCTCTTTCATCTTAAGGAAGCCACTGGCTTAACCGTATTTTTTCTGCTATAGCTAATTCAATCAAACACACAGGACAGGCTATTCCATCTCTTCTTACCATCTCCTTCTATTTGAGGGCTCTGTAATACAACGTACACTGCAAAAGTGTAGTGAGTCAGGTCCTCACTATACCGAAGATCTACTCTCGTTGTTTTGGCCTTAAAAAAACAACAGGAAAGCACCCTTTTATCCTACAAACAAACAAGTAATTATCCCAAATCCTGCAATAGCTTTATGACAAACTGTAGCATTCCTGACTGTTACTGTAGGATTCTGCAGTGTTTTTACAAGGCTGCCTGGCCACAGTTCTGGAACGGGCTGTGAGCAATACGCAGTCAACATTAACTAGGATGGCACAGCACACGCCGGCTCTCCTTGGGATATTTCTCGCTGGCTATCTGTAGAACTTGTAATACCCAGTGATATCTGAAGGTCACAGCAGAGTTTCTGAGCTGAAATACAAAAGAGCATTCCAAACACATCTTCTGTGGCCAGACAAGAAACTGCTTATGTTTTATTCCGCTCCCCCGCCCTCCCCCCTCCCCACCCTCCGCAGCTGACATCCAGCATTACTTATTGTTTATTTTTGTCTTGTTCCTGGTTCTAAAGGTTTCCCTTATGGCCCTGGTTTATGTGAACTTTCAGATATCACTCGGGGCTTCTCTGTCTCATCCCCTCTGATGTAGCCGGTTCCCCTGTGAAGGTAGGTTTCCCCAGCTGAAGATCTGTGCCTCTCTCCTGTGGCATTCTGTGCAGCCATTTGGAGTCCCAGATGTAGGAAATGAAATAATCCACGCTCATACAGTCATGAAAGTGCCCATCTGGCACACAGGAACATCACGCATTGGAAGCACACAAGCGTGAGCTCACTTTTGTTATGGCATTTCATAAACAGAGATGCAGCGAGCCAGCAAGTTAGGTCCTTTGGATAATAACAATTGTTTCCACCGCACGTTGTGTTTAAAAAATAGAGAAAGAAAAAATCAAGACAAACTCAAAAGATTTGCTCTGAGGCTTCTGAAGAGAAATTTCTACTTATAAACGGTTTTTCCCAATGGCCTGCTGTACTTACATCTCTCAGACTCTCTCTTGCTCTCTATGTAGATGTAAGACAATGGTGACAGTTGAAATGTAGCCAGTTAACTCTTAGTTAGCTCTGGAAGCACTTCTTCCTTACTGTTCAGTTAAAGAAAGGAAATATTAGGTCATGCTTACAAAAGTGAGTTCTATAAAAACAAATTGCATGTTACTGCTTTCTTATCACTACATAAAACTCACAGAAACAGTCTAATAAATGACCTCACCACTCAATTTTGAAGCATACAAATTAAAGACAGCAACAGATAAGCCAAGAGAGATTAATGTACAGTGTGTGCGCCTGTATGTGTGTGTTTGCATGCCTCTATGAGGATATACCCATATGCTGTTGACATTCAACCTCTGGAATTATAATTAGGGGAAAAGGCAGATGTGTAAATTCATCTTGCTGGGCAGTGTATATATGTTGCACTTGGTCCCTGATTAATTCAGGACTTAAACACTATTTACCCCAAGACACAAGGTTTCTGTTGGGATATGTTGCCTAATAAAGGGGTGGAATATGAGGAAACAATGAACAGCCTGAAATGATGGACTAAGTTCCATACCAGTAAGTAAAAAACAAGGTTATTTATATTATTTTAGCTTTGTAAAGTAATTGAAAAAAGACACCCTAGGCATTTTGTTGTATGCCATTGCATGCTGTAAAGAAATCTTAGGATGTATTAAACTTCCCAACAAAAGGCCATTAGCCCTTCTGACAGTGCTGGTTCTTCAGAGGGATTGCTC
The DNA here is from genome assembly GCA_013400055.1 of Nycticryphes semicollaris. NCBI lineage: Eukaryota > Metazoa > Chordata > Aves > Charadriiformes > Rostratulidae > Nycticryphes > Nycticryphes semicollaris. Next base: position 763,359 of record VXBJ01003405.1, read on the forward strand.
CTTAAAGGGGTGAAATTTTTAAGTTCAGGAAAAAGCAGAGAGAGGTGTCAGGCCTCCTGAACCATTGCTGGAAAACCATGCCCATTCTGACGTGGGGGTCTGGGCCTGCCAGCAGAAGGGACATGCCACTCCATGGTTTATGAACATTATAAATTATGGATAATAGTAAAAGAAAATAGTCTCTGCATTTTACATGAGCCATTTTTGTATTGTATTTGGCAAACAATATCTGGTCCAGTATATTTTAAATACTAAGTGCTAAGTTGGGAAAACAATGAGATGTTTGTAAATATGACAGACCATTACAATATACTGCTTCTCATTTGAAAAGTCATTTGTGCAAAAAATGATTATTGACCCATGATATGTAAATGATTGAAATGCAGAAATTAATATTTGGGTCAACTCATCTATTTTTCAACCATGAAATGAAAAGCTCAGTATTCACATTCCAATTCATACATGAAAGCATTACAGCACTATTACTTGGCTATTGTATTAATTTATTATTGTCTTAGTTAATGATATACTGAGTTATATCTCTACTTTCAAACAAGGAAAAGGCGTTGCTATGCCACAGTAACGTTTCAGCACAGGAACATCCCTTATTCTGGACTCTTCTTGTACTGGTGACAATAAGCCAAATCACAGCTGATGGAAGCAAATAAAAATCACTGCTGCCATTAAGGAGGTTTTGGTCCTAACATACCTTAAATGTTGCACAGGGAGGACCGTCTCCTGCATTGCAGCTCCTCTGTTCCCACTGGACTTGATTCTCATTGCCTTCACATGAGTTTTACACTGGTGTGATGCTCCTTATTTACTGCAATTAATCCAGACATATAAATCAGCACAGGATTAGTACATCTGGTACCGTGAGGTAGTTGCCTTTTAGCCTCTTATTCTAAGGGGTTTCATTTCTGCTCCCCCCTCCTCTTTCCCTGAACCACAGGGAAGTCAGTGGGATTGTCGGGTTTCTAACAGCATCAGGGGGAGTGCAGATGTGTCCTGAGGAAGCAAAACAGGTCCCTCATCATCCTAAGGTGATTTTCATTACAATGAACGTAGTGCTCATGAGACATGCCAGGTTGTTAGCCCCCGAGACTCAAGTGCTCTCCTTTTCCCTAGAAGGAGTGTCCCAAGACCTTAAGCAGCAGTTCAAACTCAGTCCATGCTTCGCTCTGTCCCTGAGGTGGAGCAAAAGCAGCCTTGTGACTCCATGATGAGGTGCTTCATCAGCTACTCAGTGCAAAGGTGCTCAGCTGAGGTTGTCAATAAGGGACAAGCTGTGGCCAGACCTACGATACAGTTGGCTCTTTGACCACTATGCATTACATTTAAATTCCACTGGCTACCAAGCTTAGCTGGATTGAGTCTGATTTAAGGTCAAACATCCAAATAATTCATTAGTATCCTAAAACTGTGTGCTCCCTCTTCATTGCTTTTTATGCAAAAGTAAACAATGCCTCGCTCTTGGAGTGTTGTATCACTTGATGGGTCTATCTCCTTGAAGAGACACATAATTTAAATAGTGAAAAAAAAAGAGTGAAACCCATGTTGAATGATATTTGTGATAGACAAAATGAATGGAGAGATGGGCAAAACAATTTAGATAATACCTAAAAGCAAAGCGTCACAGCTAAATCAGGATTAACCCATGAAGCATGATGTGTTTCCTGAAATGGCTTTGGTATAGTCTAAAAACTACAGTGACTCAAATGAATTAAGCAGGGCAGTGTTGCATCAAGGTTGCTCCAGTGTTCATACCTGCTACATACATATTGTGTCATGCCTATTAAAAAACATTTAAAAATACATGTAAATATATTTGCACATATTTTATAGATAAAACGTTTAAAATATTTTGCATAAAACAATATTATATTTTAGCTAAAATTCATTTTAAGCAGCTTTAAATGGCAGTAGACCCAGATTTACATGGCTTGCAAGATAAGGAAGTCCCTGCATAAGAGCACATTTGGGTGGTGATGAACAAATGTGGCTACCCCAGCACTATATAAAACTGCAATGGAGATGAAGCAGAAGTAGTGGTGGTATTCAGTGATGCAGTCACTGCCCTCATGGTGTGACTTAGAAACTGCCCACACTGGCCAGCTGTATGGGAAGGGTGACATCCTCTCGGTCTTACCCAATTAATCATCCTCTTGTTCTCCTGGCCTCTGGTGCAAAAGGCAGACCCAAATGACTAATTCTTGTCAATGAGACCTCGCTTTGATAGGAGCGTGATTTGTTTTGAATTTTCCTGCATTCCATTCATTTATTTGAGGCTAAGGGCTGACAGGAATCGTAGTGGTAGGAGAGAAAAGCAAGGTTTGTACTAGCAGCCTGAAAAAGATGGCATGTCCACCAGTGATGGTAAGAACAGAGGGTGCAATTTCTTGATGCTTTGACCACAGTGGAAGAGAAGGATTGGCAGAGCCTCTCCTCAAAAACCAGTGTCCTCCCCCTGCTCATTTGGAGGGCAGCGTCAGCTGAGAGCACAGCCAAGGTGTAAGCGGAAGAACATGTGCGATTTTGCAATGGATTCATGTGGGAGACTCAAATCGACGAGGTGATGATTACTCTGGCCCCAACCAAGCACAGCCTTTGTTTAACTTTACCATTATGAGTAAGCTAATTGGCGTCACTGGACCCGTATGTGTGCTTAAAAGTTATAGCTGTGTTAAAATGCTTTGGTGGGTCAGGGAATAATGGGTGTTTAGCACCTTGCAGGACACAGCCCTGGGAGCAAGCCTTGCTGTGACCTTCTGCAAAGTAGGGGGTGTGCTCTGAGGGCCTGATTTTGCTCCGTCTGTGGTTGCACTGCCCCACGCACTCCACAGCCGCATAATGCTGGGGATTGTCTAAATCATGAAACAACATGTTGTACCAGGGCAGCCAAAAACAACAATAAAATTAACAGGAGCCAGTCCAGCTGACTCTATGAGAAGCTGCAGAGTTTCAAAATTAATCTTAAATTTACCTCTAACTATGAAAACAAAACTAATTGCCGAATGTAAGGCTCCCTGAACATGTTAGAGAACTTGATGGGAATACCTCAGAAAAAAAACACAAACACTTTAGATAAAGCCCCCATTTTAATTGTATCAATTCTGCCAATTAATGATAATGGAAGAGCAGTCCAATTAGCTAAATAGCTAATAGTTTTATCAAGCAGAGGCTGGCAATTTAAAGCAAACAAATTCTTTCTAATTTTATCCCCTTGCACACCAAGATGTTTAAAGGATAATGGGGGATCCAATAAAGGATATTGCTCAAATAGAGCTACATTTAAATTGCCTAATGGCTTTAAGAGTTTTACCCCAATTAACAAAGAAGAAACATGAACATTCTGTGACTTCCAGCATAATACCTAAAAATCTTCATTAAAAAAATAACATGCTCTCCAACTAAGGGCAGAATGGAAAACATCACTGACTTTTCCCTTAGAAACACTGATTTCTCCCAAAACAAAGGCTTCCTTGTAACAGCAAAACTATCAGAAAAAGGACTCTCCTGTCTAAGCCCCAGTATATAAATCATCTTCAAACTACAGTCATTAGTTTTAACATAAATGTGGATTTGAATAAAGGAGATTGACCTATCTAACATATTTAAGACCAAATCCTACTGTTACCTAAATCTGAAATAAGTTAAGGCTATTGAAGAGAATCAAAAGCCTTTTCAAAATCAATAGCCAGAACAAATTCCTCATGATCATAATTTTGAGGATAAAAAAATCCATTAAAGTGATGTCTTTGATTGCTATTAATGAAGCAATCTGGAATAAATCCAGAGTGATCCATATGGATAATCGAATCTCTCATTTTCTCACATTTTACAGGGCTCAGATTTGGAGCCCGATTTATATGACAGTGATGGGCAAAAGGCTCCTTTCCTTTTGACACTGTGCTGCCCAGCCTGGACAGTCAATGGCACAGTCTCTAAAGGGAGCAAGAGGGGCAATGCACTTGATGCTCAGAGAAGTAAGAGCTCAAATAAATCAGCTTCCAGCCTCCACCACAGATCCCCAAATACCTCTCCTTCACAGCAGGTCTTGTGGAGGTTACTGTGGGCTGCAGAAACCACCAAAGTGCTGCTAATTAACTGGCACAAACCTCCCTCCCTAAATTCCCCCACATCACTCAGAGGCACTGGGCACTTTCACTGCCTTGCCAGGCTCAAGCAGAGGCAGGGTTGTCACCCATAGGGCAGATGTGGTCTCAAGGGAAGCCCAAGGTAAAATCTTTAACTGGAGTTTAGCCGATCTGTGCAGGGAGGTAGAAGTACTTTTTCTTCACTGTTAAGCTCCTGTTTCCCCAGTCAAACAGTTAAGGATTTAGGCTTCTTTTTAGTGTGTTTTTTTNCAAACTCAGAGGCAGTGTGTCCCCTCAGCCCCGGAGCTGTGGCCAGGTCACCTCACCCTGGGGTCAGGTGGGTGCAGAAGGGGCCCTGCCCCTCCCTGCGCCTCTCCACAATGCCATCCCAGGAGCTTTACTGTTCTCCTCTGCCATACCCTTTCCAGACAGGAGTCTCCAGCACCTCACCCTTCAGTGCCAATTTTATGGCCTCCAGTTATATCCTAACCAGTCTCTTCATTCACTAGCTGTCCTCCCCATCCCTGCATGTCCTGCTGCCAACCAGGCCATCTCTAAGATGCCCCTTGCATCTCTTCTCTTACCTGGCTATCGTCTTTTCCTTGCAAAACTAACCACCTCTATTCTGGTTCCATTGGAGTGGCTGAAAAATTTGCCTCTCATCACAGCAACCATTGAAAGTTTCAGCAGAAACCCATTAGTGCTAAAAAAGAATACATAGTTCCCATTTGTGACTTCACTCTTCTGCTGCCTGTAACATCCCTCTAGGGTAAGGTGCCCACCTCCTTCAGCTTCCCCTTAAGTGAGAGCTGCCTGTGGTCTGGAACTGTCACATCCTACAAAATGCTCCTGGCCCCATGCCACAAGGCCAGAACTTGGCCCTCAGTCTCTGAGCAGCACTGTTTCAGGCAGAATTCAATAAAGTACTTGTATTATATGAACCTGGTAGGAATCGATTTTTATTTGAAACCAAATCTTAGGTTTCGAGCAAGAACAAAAAAGTTATACAGCAGGTCAACATGCTTTGTAGGGGTATCACACTAGGTCAGAAAGATTGTGAACTTTCACCTTTATTATCACCCTAAATTATCTTCGAGTCAAATTTAATTTCACAGGTGTAACAGTTCCTTTTCCTTCTAATCTACTGACTGCACACTGAAGGTGAAAGCTCAGGGGTTTGGGGCTTTTTTATATACTTTTATCCAAAGCAGATGCACAAAGGTGTTTAGAAGGCTGATCTATATGTAAGGAATAGTTACTAACAGAACCATTTGCCTCTCCAACAGCTGAAATTATGTATAAAAGCTTTGACTTCAGCTTCACACCCAACTGGTAATTCTCCTGTTGCTCCCACCCCTGCAACTATTTTCTGCATTTAGTTGCCACTAAAAGCTGTGCAACTCTGAGCTGGCTTCTGACAGAAGTGCTGCTTCGATCGTGTCAGCCAACCCAATGGATCCATGCCTCAGAGGTGCCTCTTTGAAAAAAGGTACCCTTGGGTGAGCAGGGTCAATATAAATTGTCGCTTTGCCATAGGACTCTGTGCAACTAGGGTAGAAGTTGTCTCCTGGAAAGGATGTAAACATAAAAACCTAAGTCAAAGTACAGCAGGTTGAACAAACTATTCCAATACTTGGTGCCTGTTAACTACCAGTAGTAAATGTTCACAAGTGGAAGTGTAAACAGGTCAAAGGCTGCCGTTCCATTGGTGTTATGGGTTCTCCCACCAACCTGTGGTTTACGAAATCCAGACCTGCTGGTAGCTGGTGGGGTTACCAAAATCTTCAAGCTAGACTGGGGGCCAGTTGTTGACAACTCTCGAGAATATATAGAGACTGCTGTTTTCATTTTTGAGTACAAACATTTTTTCCCTGCTTTTAGAAGTCTGAAATGATACCTGCAACTCATCTAAATGGATCATGTTTGTTCTTCATTGCTCACAGCACTTAATATTCCTCAATCCTTTAATGGGCTTGAAGTGGTGAAAGCAGAGCTTTACTATGTTTTTTTTCTGGGACTTCTGCAAATACAGTAGCTCTGGAAACACCTATGAAATGTTAAGAGGATTGGTAGGTAAATTGGGAGAATTCAAGGAACCTGAACCAGCACTGACAACACCAACGTTCTCTACTGCTGATGAGAGGGAATAACTATTCACTATCAACATTTGCCCTTGCAGGTGGGTGCTTCTAAGGGCAATAGTGCTAAGCCCTGGCATTTGTAGGATGATTTGGAAATTGTGGAGCAGGCTTCAGGAAGCTTGTCAGTCCCAACACAGCCAAGCCAGGTGACAATCTACAATGACCACAGAGCAGGTTCCACATAAGCTAGGTGTCTCATCTAATTTAAAGGGGTATCTTTAAACTAATATTTGGCAGATTTAGTAAGGAAATTTGACTGGGAAAATGAAGTGTCATTCACCTGCATAGAGGCAGTGCCTAAGATGGAAGGAGCAGGGAATGTGGCCAGGGTATAGGAGCATTTGGGGTGGCTGCCGAGCCTGCCTGTCATGATCCTGACACAGAATAACTCTTCCACCATGAAGTAAAGCTATCAAAAGAAAGAGGTTTTATTTGCAGCCAGCCAGGGTAAAAGAAGGGAAAGATGAAGTTTTCTTCCCAATGTTATTAAGAGTCTCTACCGACAACACTAATGTGCAACACAGCAAATCACAGTCACAGCATTTTCTTTAAACACCTCTGTCACTAGAAAGCTCAGGGACACAGACTGAAAAATACAAATGCAGTTATGAATTCCATTAGCTTTTCTGAAACCAAAGGAAAGTTGTCACCAGAGGAGAACGAATTCTGCACCTAGTATGGTGATGCAATTCCAGGAGAGCTGACAGAGTACTACTAACTCAGGTACAGGAAGAATCTCTCTGAGCTCCTGGAATGCATGTTAGGCTGTGCTGAACAGATATAACTATCTCACTACACTGAGTAAAAACAAGAGAGAGAGAGACTTTTTATGGTGTTCTACCCATTAAAAAGAAACCCAAACACGTAGCTTATTTTTATAAATAAATGTGTTACCTGAAGAATAGTTGCACACACTCATTTGCATAGGATTTGGTATACATCTGTGCTCTTCAATAGATTGTTCCAAACCTTGAGTATTTCATATAATTAATGTCAATATTCTTGGCTTATTTGTTATAAAAGAAAAGCATTTCTAATTAGCCTTTTTGATGTGTAAAACTTCAGTATTTCTCCCTAGTGTTTTCCAAATCCAGTTCCTTTTTTTACATTCCTGCACAGAGAGTGTGAGATTTATGCAACCACTTAAGTCTTATTCTGAAGGTAGTTTAAATTGCATGTATGTGATAACTAGGCCTTGAGCTGGCCCTCAACATGGGGTGAGGCTCACCTACTGCAAGCAATGTCAGAAGGCCATATACTATGAACTGGCCTTGTGACAAGTCAAACATTTCAATTTCCTGCTTAATTCAACCAATACTTTTCATATTTCCATTTATTATAGTGACACATACAATCTACTTTTCAACCAAAGCAAACCCTACTTGCCTTCACTAAACCTCTGGATAGTCTTTGGGAAGAACAAAACCTTCACAGAAACGATATTCAGAGGCTCATCACAACATGCCAGGGATGCAAATCTCAAACAGTAAAAGCAAGTACAACTGTGGTGAGCTGCCCAGATGTAGCAATGAGAAGGTCAAGGTGAGCACTTTTTTGTGCCAGTCATCCCTGCAGAATGGCCAGACAAATTAAGAATTTTTTGCCACGCCAAAGGACTGGTCCTATCAGCAGCAAGTAACAGGAGGGTGGGATGTTAAGTATACAGACTCCATTCTCTTACCACTTACCCCTCTTTTTCCTGAGAGAAACTCAGCCCTGAATTTACATTTAAGTAAAACCATGGTATAAGACTGACCTGATGCCTGTTGGAAGCAATGGGAATATTTTTCCTTTACTTTGTGTCTTGTATTAAACTCTAAATGAGATTAGACCTATACCTGATCTGTGGAGGCATACAGGAAAAGAAATTGTGCTTCTCTATTAAACTGGACAAGCAAAGTGCATTATTGAGTGTTGAAAGAAGTTGTGAGAGTCCATGACAAGCTCAGGTTCTTTCCCATGTAGCTCTCACTTAACAAAAAGAAGCTTATTTTGCATTTCATGGGGTCCTTGATACATAAATATAGTATCTTCCCTAGAGGCATGAAGGCCCTGCTTTATAGTCTTGGCAAGAGATTGCACATTGGCCTTGTTGGTTGATTAGTTAATTCAAACAAGAATAACAAATTCCTAAAACTTTGGCCAAATTAACATCTTTTTGGCTGCTCCAATGAGCCAATATTGTTGTGGAAACCTGGAAACAGTAGTCAAGTCTTTGATGATTTATTTAGTAAGAGTCATCTAGTAGCTAATTGTCTGCAATTTTTAACCTCATTCATGCGCACTGCTCATTCTTCTTCCAGCATCTGCAGTTTTCTCCTTGAGCTTTCTTACATCTCTATATGTAACATTTCCAGACGGCAGTTCAACTTTATCACAAATATTTTTATGAACTTGCCAAACCACATCCAAGATCTTCAGACTCAAAAGTAAAAGATAAAATCATACTCAGAGGGCACCTCACCCTTCTCCACCCAGGCACATGAAAAAAAACCCAGCTTTAGGCTTCGACATTATACATTTATAATGAGTCATGGCTTGGGGTTTGTTTGTTTTTGTTTTTTTTTTGGTCTTGGAATTTTCACCTTTCCATCCTTCTCCTGGATTTTTTACTTTGGATCCATATCAAAAGAAAGAAGATACTGGTGAGCGATGAAAAAGAACCATCCACCTTTACTGTCTGTACTGCAGATCTTGCCACCTCTGTAGTGCTGGCCCCAGTGAAGTGTATGCCTGTCAGTCACTGCAGATGTACCACAGGAAGAATGAGTGATGATTGGGCAGGGAGGCTTTGGCCAAGAGAGCAGAAGACACTTGCACAATATTTGCAGTAAATCTTAGCAGAGAATGGAGTTAACTAAAATGCTCAACAGATTTGATGGCTGTAACCTAGATCTTCCTGGGTAAGTTCAAAGAAGGATCTGATTGCCAGTGTGGTTCTGTTTCCACAATGGTTTAGAGATGGTCCTAACGTCTGTTAAGTCATAAAAATATATCAGTTCTAGTCAGATTTCTGGTTAATCTCATGTGATTCCTCTTGAGATAGAAAGTTCTTCCTATTAATTTTCTGTACTGAGTTACTCTAGTGCATGATTCAGCAATTGTCACATGTCTGTTTTGGCTTGGCTTCATACCACAAGTGGATGAAGGGCTCTTTATGCCTGGTTTCTATCTCCTACTTGTTTATGAAGAAGCCTGGATCCCTTGTGAGATGGAAGATAATCTATTTGGGCAATATTATCACCAACATTTACTATGATCCGTGCCTGCAGGAAGGTACTTTAAAAAAGAGTAAGTTCTATTTTGCTATGTAGCCATTGTTTAACTGTAAAATGTAATTGGAGTACCCACCCAGGGTGTATGTTGTTGTGTAATTTTATAATACTACGTCTAGATGAGTGTTGGCATTCTACCTACGTACTTAACCACACCCAGGAATGCTGGTATTACACAATTACACACATCCTGTTGACTAATTACATAATAATTGGTATTTTTAATATTCAAAGATGCACTCAAATCAGTTATGCAAGATTTTATGTCACTGCAAATTAAAACCAAAACATAACAAATATACGTAGTGAACGACGCTTTTCAGATAGCTTAGCAAGCATGGACTTACCTTCCAGTAGACAGCACATAATTTTTCATACATTTTAAACACATGTTTGGCAGACCCTCCCTCCCCCATCGTTACTTGGGGTTACACCTGCTTCATAAAACTATTAAAGTTTGTATTCAACACAGTGAGAATTTCTGTAGTCTGCCTACTTCTGAGTTGTGATCACTTATCATGACCAGAGATAATTTTTGGCTGAAAAAGCACTGTGATGAGCCTGGGGAAGGAATATTGCTCTTTACAATGGTAATTTGGGAAGGAATTTGGAAAATGCACTTTAACTTAGTAATTACCTACAAAAATATCCTTAATATTGTTGTTTTAAGAAAGCTCTACTGATGAACTACTTTGATTTGGAACAGATTTTCCACAAGCTTGACTTGAGTGTCTTGATCTGGTCTTGGTTCTCGTGATGGAGATGAGAGGCCAGTCTGGCTCACCATTTGGATTAGGGCGCTTTAAGATCAGACGTCTTGTTGCAACTGAGTCTTACATGTACTTAAAAAGTTGTTTATGTAATGTAACTTCTAAACTTGCTAATCTTAATTCAGTCACAATTCACAGAAGAAGGTACAGACGGCAACCCCTTGTCTTGCCCAGGGCATAGTTTTATTAGCTGTTGTGCACCAGCTGGATCACGTATGATGTTTCAGTGGTGTTTCTGGCCTGCCATTGTTAGTTTTGCTCAAGTCCCCAGTTGTGCAAATAGACCTTTATTGTGGAAAAGGTGGAAAACATGGACTATGTTCCCACCTCCAGCTATGTGTTTGTTGGGCAACAGTAAAGAGCAACAAACATTTTGCACATAGCTTTATTCTTTTTCTCTCCATGAATTTAACTTTTCAGTTACTATGGCAGCAAGTGACTTTTCAAGGTGTTGAGAACTGCCCAGGATTTTCATATTGAACTGTTTCTCTTTTCATGGGGCAAGAGATTACAATGCAAGACCAGCTTCTTTACTGAAGAGTAACTTTTTCCTGCCCTGGTAAGTTAAAAATTGGCATTTCAGTCTAAACATTTGCCCCTGCCAGGCAGTTCTTTTTTAGCAAATTCAAACCTATGCGAAAGCCAACTCAGGTTGCTGGGAGGAGCAGGATGTTTTTCCCCTTTTCTCTACCCTAAATATCAGCAATAAAGCCAGCACTGTACCACACTTCTCTGCATCTGGAAGACATTTTAAAAAAAAGGCCAGCTTTTTGAATTTGTAACCAGGGCTTCTGTTACTTCTAAAGGCTCTTCTTTAATATTCACTACTTACCTGGTATGCTTCACCCATGACTCTGGCAGACAAGAAATTGCTGAGGGACAGGGGAGCCATCCTCAACTGTATACCTTGGTCACCACTGGCAAGCAGGCAGCAACCTGAATTCACATTGAGAACTAGCAGTTGCTTGAGGAACTATTCTTCAAACGTGAAGCCCCTGTTGATGTGATTGGTCAAATCCCTCTTTTCCCTTCTTTCCTAAGGAACAACTAAGCTGCAATGAACTTTTGCACTCTGCTATTTCTCCCCAACAGAAATGTTATGGCTCATTTGCATATATGATGAACAGTATTACATTATTGAAAATAATTCAAAACAAAAAATTGCACCTGGCCGACAACACAAGACCAACTTGCTTCCTGATGTGATTTTAAATGGCTGAGATATTAAAACACTGAAAAACCGGGTTTATAATGGAAATACTGACAGACTATTAACTATAGCGACGCTGCTCTAATAAATGGAATAGCCTGTCGTAATCTCTAGTTCATAAATATGCAAATACAAGGCAGAGGATTTGCTCCAAAGGATGTCTCTATAATTTTAACTGACCTTTACTGATACCAAATGAGCCTGTTGCTTCTGGTTTTGAGCATTAAATATAAAGTACAGGGAATCCTGTTGCTTCGCATTCAAGGCCCATTCCAGCTCCCATTAGTGCCAATGGCAAAATCCTCTCTAGCTTCAACAGGAAAAAATCTGGCCCCAAAACATTTAGAATGTGAGACACCTGGCATTAAACTGAACTCTTGACTGTACTTGATTTTAATTCTGCTCTCATCTGTGTTAATTATTATTATATTAATTCTTCTGTTTGGGAGAAATTAAGCGCACATTCGCCCCATGTGTCAAAGAGCTTGACCTGCCAAAAGGCACTCACTTGTTCAGTGATAAACAGACCATCAACACAATGATATAAATGTTGAATTTTAGCCAGTTTCCTGTTCTAGACCAAATGGAGGTAAATCCACTGACTTAATATTTAATAACCTAAATGTAATTTCTTTTTTGTGCCTCACATTGCACAGTAAAGAATTGGATGGCTAGCAGTTTTGCAGATTCCCAACCCCTAATTATTTTAAGCTATTCATCCCGGTATCTGTCCATTGATGCTCAGCCAAATTGCCAGCAGGGGAGAGATCTGTCCAATCCAGGAGCTAAATGAGTCACTGAGAGTCAATCTGTTTTTTTCCCTTGCTGCTGGGATTTCCTTGGGTCCTGGCCTCTCTCTGCTCCAATCACACACACAGAGCTCCAGGCGTGGGTCCTCTTTGGCTTCAGCTGCCTCCTGTCTCCCCATGTCTGCTCTGCTCATCACAGCTGTTGATGGGTTCTCGCAGGCTGGCCACAGAAGACCAATACTTTCATCACACTGCTCTTACAGCTCTCGCTCTGAAGGAAAATGAAGACATCTTGGCCTCGTTGAATTTGCTGCTGAAGTAATACATCAGGTATCTAGATGGAAAGCAAACCACATGAATAAAATGTGTCATCTGGGTTAGATACTAATTTATTTGCCTTAAGTTCTGGGAACAATATTTGCACTTTTTCCAGAGAACTCGGTTAAGTTCCATAGAAACTGAATACTAATATGATTTCTGCAGCATGGAAAACAAATATGAAACAAAGAAAAAATAGACTCATCAGAAATATTAGCTGCTCAGTATTAAAATATCTGACAATGCCACAAATACAATTTATAAACAGGAACATTTACAGCCTAACTATTCACTAAAAAGCAAATTCCTTGCTCCCTCCCTTTTAGGGTCAGGATTCAATTACACAAAAATATGCAGCAGACTTAAGGACTGCATGTAAGATTAAGATAACTGGTATTTCATGGTAAATGATTAAATTAGCTGACACAGTTTTATCCTGAACTTTGCCATTAAAACTGACATTTTTGTGCCACGCACATTGTAGGCTGCTGGTAATCTAAAGTGCCTTTCTTCTTTCAAAGACTTTAAATAGCTGAAGAACTCTTGTTCTTCACTCTATTTGCAAATGTGTGGAAAATATATCTACATCATTACAAGATGAACCAAGCACAGGACTCTCTTTCCCCCCCTCCCCTCGTCTATCATACAAATACCTTAAGAAAACAGCAAGGAAGTTCCAAATGCCCAGATTCAGCTCTGCAACATGCACTTTAATCAAGTCATTTATGTGACTCCACAAAGATGAGAACATGCTGTCCTCCTCACGGTGAACAAAAATAGAGAAATGACAGAAGCCTCTTACTAAAAGTTTAATTATTCCTAGTACACAATTCTAAACTCTATGTTTATTCCTTCTCTTTTCAGGCTTGCTTTTTTATGATGGCAGGGAGTTACAGGGATAAATTTGATAGAAAATAGGTAGGACTGGATGGATTAAATGTCAGAGCTAGTGAATATAGTCACTGCTTTTCAACCGAGCTAGATGGGAAGGAGCAATTCAATCCTCTGTGAAGATACTCAGACTTCAAAGCAAAGTGCAGGCACATGTCATTGCACACGGCAAAGGCAAGGCCTGTCTGACCGAGGACTTGAACTGTGAGAGAAGCCTATCTTTTGAGTATTGCATGGAGGGACCACCAGAGCTGGGTAGGAAGAAAAGCCACAGGAGCACTGCAGAAAAGAAGAAAGGTGGCAGGACATGCAGACACTGCATCCTGATGAGGGACTAAGGGTGAGCATCAGGAATGGACTCTGGCTGAAATAGGTCTCACAGGCAATGGGATAAAATTCTTTTATTATTTCATGTGTTTGATTTGTCCTGTGGTCAGAAAAACAGATCTTTGTTCTTTTTTGGTAAATACATAGAGTTACGTAAAAGTTGTGACTCTCACCAACAATTTCTCCTCACAATTAGAATAGCCTAGAATATCTCAAATTTTTAGCTAGCCATCAAGGTCAAAAGAAGTAGCTCTAACAATACAAAAGCACAGGGACTGCAATACTGGTCCAGAGTAGTGGTTCAGCATATCCAGTCTTTCACAGTCAGGAGCCTTACACACTTGTGAAAGTGATGCAATAGGAAAGACAATTACTATTCTAGAATAATCTACATGAATGGGACACTTAATTCCCCACTCACAGGCTCAAAAAGTTGAAGCTTTATGAAGAAGTCATGTGTGCAACATATTATACTTATTTCTGTACACTGGCACAAAGATAAGAAAAAGTCTCCAAACATTGACTATTTGGAGGGATAAAGACATGTCTCTGTACCTCAGTTTTTGTACAGTACCTGCTAAAACAGGTAGTGGAATCTCAACAGACACGAAAGAAATTGTGGAGTTTACTCCAGAAGAGAACTTGGCCCTTTATTCGTAGTGCAGACTTATCAGAGGTGTGTGCATAACAGGAATGCTATGGCAAAGTTTCTGGATTCCTTGTTATCCATAAACAGTTATGCAAGACGTTGGGCCCTTTTTCACATCTTGGATGCTCTGTCAGTTCTCACAAAGAAGAAGAATCACAGCTTTTTACACAGCACCTTCCACAGGAGTTAAAAATTGCAGTTGTACCACACTCACACAGTCACACCACTATCATCAAAGGATGACTTTCAGTGAAAAGAAATGTCCACGAAGACAGATGCATTGTTTGAGAACTCATGCAAATGCTGAACAATGAAACTCAATCTGATTATCAAAAAATCAAAGCTGTATGACCATTTCACAAACTATGTTAATCAATTAAACCTCATCTCTCCTACATAATTCCTTGGCTTTTATATATTGTGCAAAAGATATAGCTACTTCTACTTCTCTTTGTATGTTTTAAACTTTGAAAACCCCTCACAGCAGAGGTTATATGAATCATCTAGCTTTTCCTATTCCAAAATGTTTCACTGATCATCCATTATTAACTGAGTAAAATGAAGACAGCTATGATAAATTTTGATCTATCTCAAAGTATTAGAAAGGATATGAAAACATCTTGTTCATAGTACTAACTTTCAGATGACATATGAGGGTACAACCCCAGTTTTTTCACTGTCACATATAATAAGTCTCTTAATAACCCAATCGCTTATTATTACATTTCCCCCCCATTCCTATGTACTCATAGGTTCAGCCTGGTCTGCCATTTAGCAAAACCACATTCCAACCATATAACCATGAAGGGACTGGATGCTGGTGACAGGAAGCCTGTCAGATGTCAGAAATTGGGATCCTAACTAATGTCTAGGATTTTTTCTAACTAATATACGTTTTTCAAACAGGTCTACTTAGATATATGCTTTGATGTGAATGCTCTGGAATGAGAATAAGAAGTCTGTGGCCACTCTTAGATCTGAGAGTGACATTTTGCAACTCATCTCAGTAACTGGTATTCTTGTACTAAATGTACTGCAACGTAACTGTTCACAAAACTTGAAAATATCATGAGAAAACAATCCTTTTCAAGTGGATCAACACAGCAATGAAACACAACCTAGAGAGGAACCACACTCATTCAGAAAAAAGAAGGAACTGGCTCATTTTAGTGAGCTGAGATCCTGGATACATCCTGCTGTTTGTCACTTGACTATCCAGACAGAAAGATAAGACTGAAGTTAGAGGGGTTATTTGAGAGGTACTCCACAAATTAATATATTTGGAAAAAGCCATTATACTATTTTACCCATTTACCTCTTAAGAGACTGTCAATTCCACTACAGCCGTCCTTAGCTTGGGTTCTCCAGGGTTTGGGAGGCTCATGCCTACATGTAAGGGAAACAGACGGGGACAGAAGTTGTGCAAAGCTGGTCATGGACTTAATAAGGGCTTGATTCTGTACCAATGAAATCAACGGGAGTTTGGCTCGTGTCTGCAATGGGAGGTGGATCAACGCTTTATGCCAGCTGTTCCCTGCTGGGTAGGGATAATCCCTTTGAAACAAAATATTTAACTTGTTCTCACTCTGTTGTTGTAAGAAGGCTTCCCATGATAATGCTTTCATGAGAATTAAAAGGTGTGTCCTATTTTATCTTCCAAATACTCCCCATTCCTGTAGTATATATTGGCCAATCAGAAAAAAAAAAAAAAAAAAGGCAGAAACCTGTTATTAACCACACGGGTTTATAAAAAACATCACAGGAATGGGTGGCTCATCTGTTGTTTGTTCTCCTGGCCATGACAGCACTTCTTGTAGTTTCTTCAGCCAGAAGATGCAGCAAGGAGGCATGTTATTTCAAACAGCTACAACTGAGGTGGAATCCCATGGGCAGAAGTAAAATAGCTGCAGTTCCTGCAGGCAAATAAGAAGATGACAGAAAAAAATAAACTGTCAACAGTCATGAACAGAGTCATGAAGAACAGAGTGTAAGAACGGTATTAGAGAGACAGGAGCTAAGAGAGGACAGTATTAACAATAAAATCAGATATGTGTGTCCTGCAGTCTGGATCCAAGTACAGCATTTAGTCTCAGTTGCTGTCTCTGAGGGTTTTTTTTATATTTTACAGGGCAAATGAGGTTCTGAAACATGGTTGAAGCTGCCCAGGTTGCTCTGTAGATCAGCAGCACACTGTGGCTACTTCTAGCCCCTGCATGTGTTAGTCAAATTCAAAACCAGTGTGATAGGCCCATTTACCCCAGCTTTTAGTTTGCTTCACTCCCTCTCGCCCCTCTGGCAGAGATCCATTTGCCTAACAGACCTGGAACATAAAGTCTGCTAAGTTTTATAAAGCAATGATTTAATTTAAAAATTCTCTTTCATTGCATTCTAATGAGATTTCCATAAAATGCAGAGTCTTACACGTCCTCCTGGGAACTTTTGTTTACTCCATAAACCATGACACTTTTTTAAAAGCTGTATAAGACTTCAAGAGAGGAAACTTCCAGAGACATAGTTTGTTTGGTCTGGCAACTGGGAACTGAGCTTTCCATAGAGTTACATCCTCCAGAAGTAGAAAAACGTATGGAATCGTTTGAGCTTAAGAGACTGTGACATTTTTATAGAATGAAAGGAGGAACTGAGAGATACAATGACAGAGCCGGGAGCTGTATCTGGCTGGCTGTTCCACAGAGCATTCTTCTTATAGATTTTTATGGCTCTCCCACCCCTACTATTAAACACTTGACCTTTTTGTCAAATACTATTTTAGATTATTGGGTTGGATGATTAGTTACTAAATATACCGTCTATAGCATATAGTAAATAGGAAATTGTGTAGTCTGATGCTTCAGTCTCAGACCTTTCAGGTATTGCTCCCTTGGCATTTAACATTAGAACATTGAGTCCCCTTATATTAACTCAAGCCACTCGGTAAGCAAAAAGCACACAGCGTTTTCACACAGGGCATGGGGATTTCTGAGGTAGCACTACTAGAATGGGTATGTCTTCTTTCCCCTGCCTCACCCTGCTAATCTGATAGGCTTTAAAGAGAATGCTGTGAACATTGTGAAGTCAAGTATAACTAGGAGCCAGCTCATGCCAAACAATACAACTTAGTCTACTGCCTACAAATAAGTGCTTTTACCTTTTAAAGTTATGTAAAAGTTAAACTTTGCAAATGGCTCTGCCTTCTGCATCTTTCCCAAGTGAACTCTTCCATTCATCCCATCCCCTCCCCAGTATAATGTCCCCATGTTGGACGCAGAATTAATCATTTGCTTTTTCACCTCTCCCTCCCAGCACCTTCGTACCTCATTTGGGAAACTCTGCTGTAAACTTAACCCCTCCCTCCCATAAATCCCACCTCAAATATTTGGATTTAAAGGTATGTGATTACAAACAGCATGACCTTGAACTTGTGAATATTTATAATAGTTCTGTAAGACATAAAAGATCAGAATTCTTCCTGGAACAAAATGCTAGTGCAGAAACATCTATCCTGCTTAGAGGATGAGTTGCATGAAGAAGAAAAAAGAGTCTTTTTAGTAAATGCTGAGGAACATATTTAGATGAGCACCCCATCGAGCCCATGCAATATAATGTACAAATTCAGCTTGGACATTGAGAGATTTAAGATTTGGGTAACTGATTCCTCGCTAACAGCCAGTGACAGAACTACTTTATTTTGCAGCAGACTGGATCTGGTTCTGATCTCAGCCCTGAAACGTAAAACTGGTACAGCTCCAGGCCTTTCAGGAGAATAACTTGATACCAAGGTGACAGTTGGTCTATTAGATTTAATAAAACCAGCTGATCTAAATCCTAGCATTAATTTCCTCTTTGTTATTACAGGATGGTACTTGTTAGCCAAGCAAAACGCAAGGTTTATATGAGCAGTGGATGAACAGACTAGACTGCAGGTTTGGGCCTCAAATTCGCAGAGCTGCAATTTTATTTTCTTTGATTATGCAATAGTGTGATGGAGGCAGCCTATGCACAAACCAGATAACGCTACTTTTCTTCCTGCAGTTTAATTTCTTGGCAATTAAAACGGGTGTGTTTGAGTAAAACCACTTAAAAGCCCAGCCCTTCTAAAATCACACAGTGTTTGAACGGTTAATGAACAATGAATCTTAGCTAGGAGCACCACCATGTTCATACAACTGTTATACACTTTTGTCTTTAATAATAATAATAATATATTACTGAAGTTGGAGATAGATCACTGCAGTCAAAGCATAGTTATTTAGCAAACAATTACTTCCAAAATAAACCGCCGAAAACCTGCTGTGCTCCAGCTGCCAAATTGAGCTCCTCCTGTCTCCCCTCTTTCCAGATGCCCTCTGTGTTGCTTACTTTACAACTTGGCACACGCCAGTGCAGTGATGTGCGATGAGGTGAGGTTTAGGGCTGTTCCTAGTCATGGCTTCAAGAACCCAAAAGAGCTGTGACTCCTCTGCAGTCCTGAACAACAGCAACTTGCAACAGTGGAGCTGCAGCAGCTGAGAATTTCCTCCCCAGGCATCATAGAGATACTTGCTGATCCCAGAAAGTCACAGAACAAGAAAGCTTGGTTGCAGGCACAGCAATCCCACTATTAAGCGTTTCATTACAGAAGTGTGTGTTGGAAGACTTAGACATTCATTCCTTGATTACAAGATATGTCTCTATAGCACAGGGCAACACTGAGAAAGCTTTTCTGGCCTAATCACAAGAACCAGCACATACCTGTTTATCACAGTGCTCTTCTCCCAGCTGCTACACACAATTCACTGAACTCACCCGCTTCAGCTACCTTTATACCTCAAAGTTTACATCTGTCCTAGCTGGAGATCTAAAATTCTGAAATCTATAAGCAAAGTGATGATCAATTCAAATGCCCTTTTATATATGTATCTTGATATAAATCTAGTCAGTCTTTGGCCATGTTCAGCTTCCATATGCAGATATGGGCATAAAGCACGAAAAGCAGTTACCAAGAAAAGACGAAGTAAAAAACTTGAGTCACATATAAGACCCTTAATAGTTCTTTTTATTGCTGCCACTCCAACCTTTTTGTCTAAGATAGTGACACAAAAGAGATCAAAAAAGGATTTTTTAGAACACAGCAGGTTCATTGGCACCATTTAAGAATTTGGATCAAGAAGTAAAATCACTGTTTATGTCACAGCTGGCCTTGGTCCACTGATTTCGTTACATTACCAAATCTTTTTGCTAAAGAAAAAGAATTCTAATTCTATATATAATTGCAGTATTGCCTTGACCTTTGAAGTCCATGGAGCTCTTCCAGGACCACATGAGTGCAGAGCAGAGCGAGAATGTAAAAACTGTTATGACGCTGGTGCTTAAAACAGAGAGCTGTATTTGCTGAAGGCTTCTATAATGCTCTGGACTGAAGATATAAAAGCAATATATGCATAAAACAGTTTCAAACACAAGAATGAAATTTGCTATCTTACCCACTTATGTCCTAAATCAGTGATTTTCTAGGCTGTATGGCTTATCAGAAGACTCCTGGAGTAGCATTTTACTTGCATAAATTCCATTAGCTGTATCCATAGAAAGCCACTTCTAAAACAGTGTTATATTTATGAGTTTTTCGCAAACAGGTTAAAGTGAAATAATGAAAGTTAAACACCAAGTCCATAGCAGGAAGTCAGTAGCAGAGCTGCAAAGAGTATGCCAAAGGTCCTGGCACCTAGATGCAGCTGGCCAGGCCATAACAACTCCCCTAGCTGAAAACCACTGTAATTAGTTAGCTGTCAATCAAAAAGTAGGGACATAAAGTCCTTCTCAACAGTTAGTGGACATTAGCCTGTTATCTGTAGAAAATTATGTGATTCATTCTTAGAATTGGAATTAGTAAACAAGCGGATTCACTCAATCAGGCTGTGGTCCCGAGTACTCCAAAGCATGGCATGTCTACTCTCCATCTCCTTCTACCTGAAGGACTGTGTTTCTTGGTGTACTCAACAACATCTACTGTCTCATACTACTCATACTAGTCTCAGTGCAAAATATCTTTCTTGAGAGCAAGGGAACTATTCCACATACACAACTAAGGAGAAATCAAAATTTAGAATCCACCTCTAGAAGACCATTTCCCAGTTACACCATTTCAGCTTTTATTCTCATACTGCATGGTTTTCAAGCACAATTTATCAATTGC
Source organism: Nycticryphes semicollaris (assembly GCA_013400055.1). Lineage (NCBI taxonomy): Eukaryota > Metazoa > Chordata > Aves > Charadriiformes > Rostratulidae > Nycticryphes > Nycticryphes semicollaris. The sequence goes on from VXBJ01003405.1 coordinate 783,955, forward strand.
AATATATCTTATAGCTTCCCACAGTCAATCAGACTTGTGGATGTTTCCCAAGGAGTTCAATGGTTTTAGTTGGTAGGGAACAAACACACATGGATAGCTGGTATAAATCATTATGGCCCTTAGCCAAAACATACATTTTAGCTGTGGGCTTGTTTTCTGATGGCTAACAAGTTTTTTTCCATTACATCTAGAAGAAAGGATAACACCGGCTACATTTGCTGAGAAGCAGTTTTCTGGTAAGTCAGGCCAAAACACAGTGTCTCAGTTTCCTCAACTAGGATCTTCAGGTCTGCACTGCAACCAGACATGTCCCAGGCACCATCTGCCCATCTGTGCAAATGTCAGCACAGTCACCCCACTGTAGCCAGGATGTCTTCAGAAAACAGTTAGTCATGCTGAGAAAGTCTAATCTCCTCGGTCACAAAGTTCTAAAAATAATTAGAATAGGTCCGTAGCTCAAAAAAAGAGAACATACATCCATAAGGACAGAAAACTGACACATGGGAAGTGTAAGGTGTTATAAATATAGTTGCTGGCATTAACACGATGTGTCATATTCTGAAAAGCAAAGCATAGCAAATATGTCTTTTTAAAACACAAAAGCAAAAACTTCGCCTTTACACACTGATGTTTCTAAACTATTTATGTTCAGTCCAGCTCCTGTCAGCTTATCACAGGCTGCATGTTTTCATTGCAATCTACTGCACAGCATCACTCCAGCTCAGCTGGCATTTGTGTTATGAGAAAATAAGATGGATTTCACTAATTTGCTTCACCCCTACCCTACATCAACTCCTATATGTAGAACCCCCTTTCTCTCTGTAACATTGGTGGGGTGGTTGTGGTGGGCCAACTTCAACACCTCGCTCATCGAGCTCCTCCTCTGCTTAGGCACCTGTCAGCCCCCATGGTTTTGGTGCAAAATGCATATTTTTTCAGGTCTGCACATTTCACTGGAATGGTTTATGTCTTGTCCACCAAATATCACAGAAAGGAAGGGAGGAAGATCAGATGGCCTTACTAATAGGGCTTTATTTTGAAAAGTCTTCCAGTGGTGCATCTGGGGACTCCAGAAAACCCTCCCTGTGGTCATGTTTAAATGGCTGAGGAAGGTGAGCTAACCAGATTCTGCAGTACTTATTTTACTTCTGTTATTACAGCTGATGCATGTAACAGGCATTTCATTGCCACTTTACTGATGGCAGAAAAGAAAGAACACAAAACCTGAACAATACAATGATCCATTTTTTAAATAAGAAGCAAAGACTTTTCAAGACTATATACCAAAAAAAAGATGTATACCAATGATACACTCCAAATAAATGGCTAGGCATTTAAGCTAAATCTTGTTTGGCACAGTACAGGTTGGAGCTCCAGATGGACGTAAGCCTGGGGGGAAAGACACGTCTGCCTACAGAGTAATTGTTAATACTGAAGTGAGGTTTTCTATCTTCTTCCCTCATTCTGCGTCTTTATCAATGGGTTCTGCCTCCCTTTTTCACACAGGGGTCACATCACTTCACCTGTTACTTGCACTGATCGATTAAGCCAACTAAGCAATTACCTGTTTGTCCCCCTGATACATTAGGGTAGGTCTCATTTCAAGGCCCCTGCAGGTGATCAGCTGTGCAGAATGTTCCCACTCTACAGCTCTCAGAACTAAAATTCCTAAACTACGTAAAAATTTATTCTTGCAATTAATAGTCAGATTATACATTCTGATTAGTCATGTTAGCAATTTTACACGATATGGTTACTTGACTTCATACAGTTCCTCATAGCCACACATACATTCTTTAATACATTATTTTAACTTAATATTGCTAATTCTCCCTGTGCTTTGACACTGCATCTAAGTCTGACCAAAGTCCAGGCATGGTGTCTGCTTCCTGTTTGCTGTTACATATTACTGCTATGGCAAAATGGTTGCCAAGAGAGAAGAGTCTTTGAGGTGTTCTGACACTCTCTGTCAGGAAGATCCCAGAAGCCCGGGTAAATGTTTTTTTTTCTCTCCCAGGCCTCACATCTTAAAGTACCAAAGGGTTCACTACTGTTACCCTTCTTATTCAAATCCCATATGAAACCACTAGAGGATATTGTGAAATGGCATAGGCTACAATGTCATCAATATCCTGATGACACCAAGCTCTATGTCTCCTTTTCATTGAAGCCATATGTTACAGCTTCCTTGTGTCTGGCAGAGATAAGACATGGATGAAAGCCAGTTGGCTGAGGCTTTTTCTAGATAAGATGAAGGTAGTGTATGGGTTTGGCAAGGGAAAAGCATTTTAAGTTGAAAAAAAATCTGCTTTCAAAGTTGAGGGAGATTCCCATTGTCAAAATGCACAAGGGATTTATCACCTCCTACTTCATCCTGGAGTCCCAGCTACAAAAGTGACCCAAATTCATTTGTCTCTTGCTAGACTTTATTCACCATGTGCTCATTGTGTTTCAGTTCACCAGTCTGTTGGTGACCAGGCTCACAAAGTCAATGCAGGTCCTACTATGGCTTTGTCGTTACTTTCATAAGTTGTCTACCCTCTTCATAAAGATGTCCAGTGACAAAGACTCTACCCCTACCTGATCTACTGCAATATGCCACCGGGTTCCTAACAGAGTATGAAGTATTTCTTAATGATGAACTGACATATTGCTTACTGCAATTGAAGTCTATTGGTACTTACTTTCCCTCCAGGTATATAAGAAAGAATTATTCTACTTTTCCTTGGAGCAGTGGTTCTCATCTTGTTGAAAACCTACATTGTCTTCTTTCAGATTCCTCTTGTTTAGGTTAGACAACCCTAGATGATTCAATCTTTCCTCACAGATGAATATTTTTTTTAGACCCGTTATTATTCTTTTTGGTCTCTTCTTCAGCTGCACTGTGTTTCTTGAAATGCAAGCCCCAAAAGGAGGTCACAGTAAATCAAGTGACTTTTTAAGCTTCTATTAGATATAGGTAGGCAGCAGCACTGTTTCTGCTCCAGGCCCTTCTGGCATATTTACTGGGTGGAGGATCTTGCTTGTTATCTTTTCTGCAATATGATAGTATGCAGCTTAGCTGCACTCAACCCCCCAAACAAAATTACACTTAGATAGCAGAGAGACGGACAGGTCAATGCAAACCCAATAAATCCTATGCTCATTTTCCAAATTCACAGCAACATTTTGGGTAACATCAGGTTCCACTAAGATGTCCATCCTTTTTTGCCTGCAATTCAGAGCTCTCCTCTTAATTGTTGAGCCTTCCTCCCATCACATCAGTTTTCTTTGACCTTAGTTAGTCCCACCATTAAGTGGAACCTTTCTGCTATAAAGCATTCTGTCCTGATCCTCTCTCATGTCCAAAGCTGCTGATTCTTCCAAAAGCTTGAGTCTTTATTGCTCCTTTTAAAGCCTTTCCTTAGTCCTTGCAGAATTTTCCACTTTCCACTTCTCCCCCCGTCCCCAAATGGAGAAGCAGAGGGAATTAATTTTCTCAGCCCATTTGACTAGATGATTACTGAGGTTAGTAATCTACCACTGTCCCTTGCCTTGCTGGCATGGGACAAAGCCCTGTCAGCTCTGCAATGCTGCCTATCCACGAGCCCAGCTAGAAGCCACAAACTGAATATAGACACATGTAGCCACCAGCCACCACTAGATCGCCCTTAGTCATGTTGTGCTGGCAAGGGAAATGGGTTTCATCCCTTTCAGAAGCAGACTTCATCATTTGCATATGTCTCTTGTCTTTTATTTCCACAGTGCTACACTGTCACTATGGGACTATTCTGGAAGCACAGAGGGAGCCTTCTCAGATGCTTTGACTAATACAGGATAAGGCTGCTTACTCTATTGCAGGGCACAGGAGAATAAATTAAAAAGGACAAATTACATGTGTTCTCCATATTTTGCATGAGCTGCCAAAAGCATGCTGGCCTGAGTACATTGATGCCTGGCTTTCTTCAAAAGAAATGAATCAGGGACATATTCTCTAATTTGGGCAACGTAGCTCTGTAGGCAGAGCATTGCACCCCTCGGTAAGGCTCACCACTGCGTCCAATAAAAATAGGGGACTGGGAGAGTCAGAAACACTTTGGCAAATAAGTAAAAGGAAGACTATATTAAATGAAGTTTATACAAGAACAGGGAGGATGACCAAACAAGAGCCATGCTGGTCACTTCTTAATTACTCTATCTGCTAAAGAGACAGGCAATATTTATGTAAATTACAGAGTCTCCATGTAGCACAAAGAAGTTACTGTTCTTCCTCCCTCTCCCTCAATGAAATTTATGATTCTGCAATTTATTAAATCCTTCTCTCACATGTGGAAATAAAAGAAATAAAAATCTTTGAGACACCCCCAGAGGAGCACAAGAGGCAGCCAGCTGATGCAAACAGCAAGACAGGGTTTCATGCAGGAACTAGGAGTATTAAAAAGGGGAAGCAGATACTTTAGAAAAATTTCCGATAGTGTTGGTGTTCAGGTTAGGCTGCCCAGGGAGAGAATTAATGTGTTCTCGAGTCATTACTGGGGATTTTTGGTGACTGTAGTGCCATTCATGAAGCAGTTACCCAGATCCGTAGTGTCAACAGCCAAGATCTCATGGCTTTCTGATTAGATTTAGGAAGGAAAGAAAGAGGAATGCTGTGGGGCCCTCATGTTTCATGCCTTGGAATTACAAATGGTGCAGTGACCATCCTAGTACTCAATGTATAAATGCATTTAGTGTAAACAACAGCCCTGAAAAACTGCAGCTTTATTATCTGCACATCAGAGTCTTTTTCAGCGTTTTAGGAAAAAAACATGTAAATATGCAGACCTGGGGTTTCCACAGAAACCTCCGGTTAAAAAAGAAATGACAACACGCTCTCACTGAAGGGGAAAGAGCAGTATGGCTAAGTGCAAAGAACAGCTGGGGTATATGTAATGTTACAGTTATTTTTCCATGTTTCCTCTAGGATGAACCAAGACCTTGCTTTGCTGGATGCTGAATGCCCTAAAGTCCCATTACATGACTCAGGAAAGTCCCTTAATGGTTTTATTGGGACCCATATCTGCACATATAACATGGCCTTTGAAGATGAAAGGATTTTTTTTCTCCTCTTCCATTTGTTGCCTCTTGGTTGACATGTTCCTATATGGACACTCAATCCCCAGATATCTGTTGCCTAATCAGGGACATCAATAACATCCTCAATGGGAAAACTCTGCCACATCTATGAAAGTCAGGAGTGTGAGAAATAGATCTCAGATGATACAGATGCGGTCATTGCTGTATGATCAGATAAGCAACATTGCAAGTTCATTTTTGTATGCTAAATAAAATAAAAATGTCAATATTTACACATAACCTTCAAGGCTCTTACATTTGCAGCTCTTTAGTATTCAGTGCAGACCGCATTTTCTTTAGTCCGTTACCAACAGCTTGGAAATTTAGTTAGAGGATGCAACCCAAATGTTCCTCCAAATGTTGTTTCCAAATGGTCATCTTGAAAAATGCTGTTTAAAAGGATGAAACCTTTATGTGAAGATATAAGAGCCCATGCACAGAGCAATATAAACTGCAGGGAAATCATCTGAAGATTAAAACCACTAATGATAAAGATATTACTGTTAGGCATAGTTTAATTTGTTGGTAACTAAATCACCAGAGGCTTTTTACAGGCTGCTTGGAACCTGACTATTGTGTACTGCACATTCAACCTCTAAGTGTACAGTGACACAAACAAATAAAAGTGATCATAACAGTTGAAATGTAGTTAGAGACACAATTGAGAACATCTGTATTGTAAGCAGAAATAAATTAGAAATACTGAAGTGTTTTGTAGCTGTGAAACTGAGGGATAAAAAAATAACCTACAGCACCTGGATTAAGCAGTTATAAATAATGTATAAAGGAAAAATCTCATTACCCCCTGTGTAAACTCCCCCCCAATGAAATATATTTTATGAATGTTGCATCACAGTAATAAATGCAGCATTTGTTTTCCCCATAAACTTTCCATTTCATGACTATAAGATAGTTTGGATTTGGAAATAATGGCCAGCGAATGTACTGTTTGCAGGATTAGTTTCCCTCGACAAGCAGCTTTGAACTGACCTTCAGTTTTTTGGGCTAAAGAGCAGAGACTTAGACAGGCTTAGCAGAACTCAGCTTTGTGCCTACAGAGCTGTGGCAGTGTTGTACTCTACTTGCAACACAACAATACTACATAAACAAATCCAATAGCACCACAAGAGAGTATTTAGACCCTGAGCCTTGAATGTTATAATTGCCTGATATCGTGGAAGATTCTATGAGATTATACTAGATAAAGACTACGAATGTGAAAAGTTTTCCCTTTGTAAAAAGCCAGGTCTTATAGCAGAATGCTGCGCACTGCAGGATACAGTTTCTATTTACATTAAAAAGAGTAAGTGAAAGTTTCCTTTCAACTTTCAAGTTTTTTCTTTGCAAATATTCACAGTCCTGTGTAAAGATGCCAGGACTGATTCCTCTCTTGTGTTAGCTTTACACTAAATCAGCTTTGCTGAAGTACTCAACAGATTAATTCTAGATTTAGGCAGTGTATTACTGTCAAATTGCACCATTGGCTTTTCTGGTGAAGATACCTTGATTTCCTACATACAAAAAGGGGTCAGCTTCCTGATGATGCAGGGCAGCAATCACTGATCCCCTTTGGGAGATTCCCTGAATGCTCTGTACACCCAAAACGCAATCACCAAGGCACAGCATGGTGAAACTGGGGTGAGATTGGGGATGGGAGGCTACAAAGGAAGTCAGCATCCAGAGTCAAATTGAAACCTAACAGATTATAAATTAAGGGATAAGAACTTCCCACAGGCTGAGAGAGATAAAATGTCACAAACATAAAAACATTATAAAGTTAGGTTTGAGTCTGGAGTGCTTTCCCTTTATGATTAATGATTGGGCTCAAACAGGATGGGAAGGGCAAAGCAAAGTTCCTCTTGAACTGGCTTAAAAATGCCACAGCCAAAGAAAAAAATATAGGAACATCAATTTAAAAAAATAACAAAACAAAAACCCCTCTACTAAAATGTAAAGGTCAGGAAAGATTTGGGTGTTTTTAAATGCTGTCTTGAAGAAATTTCATAAAGGTTAAGATGTCATGTAGTTTCAGAGTTACGGGCACTGGGGGGGGGTCCTTGAGTGCCAGCTATTCCTCGGGCCACTCGGTGACTGTGAGCTGCAATGACAGTGGACAGCGGGAGGCTGGCGGATCAGAAGCTATCACTGTGCCACTGGGGAAAACCCGTGTTTTGCTCCCCAAAGAATGAAGAGCTGTGTGAATATTTCAGCATTTGAGATTCAGGCTGTGGATAAAATACAAAAACATCCCTTAAACAACATAGAAGGGTCTAATTTAAATTGCCCAGAGCAAACATATTCAGCGTTCGGGCCTTTCAACTCAGTCCACTGTGCCTGAGAGGAGCAGGAGGCATGGCAGAGATGTTACTCAGAGCCTGAGGAGCTCCTGGTAGCAGCTTCCCATGTGCGATGCAATAGCTCCGAGCAACACGTGGGTCCCTCGTGGTTTGAGATCCCTGAGGGCACACGGTCAGGCAGGGCAGAACAGAAGCAGTAACAGTTCTTTTTCCAGGTCATACGCACAAGAGTAGAAAAGCCAACACAACTGTGGAAGAGTTTGGAGGGTGAGTCTGAGGGTGCATTGGTGCACTATCCTATGCCCACTTGGCAGTTGTTCGGTTAGCTTGCCTCCTCCTATAGGCTCCTGCTCCCAATTAGCACCGACCTGGCCCTCCTTCATTGCGTGCCTCATTCTTTGGTTCCCCCTCTCTCCTCTGGTATTTAGCTCCCTCATACAGCATTGCTGTTTCATATGGACTAGAGCCACTGAAAAAAACCCCAGACTTTGTGGTTTGATTTTCCCACTCTTGTAATTGTGACTTTCAGACTTGAGTTCGTAACCCTGGAGTAAGCTACCTTTCTTTGCTTCAAATATTCCCCCCTGTTTCCCTTTCAGATCCTTCCTGGAAGTCCATTTTACCTTACTTTCTGCTTTTGACATACTGGCTAGCCAAGTGATCCTGCCTGTTCTTTCAGGGAAAGAAACTTAGGGAGGGAAAGGCCAGTGATTTTCCTCAGGGGCTGCTACCCAAAGCTCCTACCTGGGGCCTGGGGATGTAAGGAAAGGAGAGGACCTACCATCATCTCTCAACAAATGAAATCTGTTTCAACGTGACAGGAATTTCACTTGTAGACAAAAGGTGAACTAGAAAAAGGTGAACTATTTGCTTTGAATGACCAAACAAATGCTACATAGAGACCACAAAATAACAGAGAAAGGAAAATCTTAGAAAACCCATACTTGTTCTGGACAAATGTTACAAGGGGGGTAAAATTCCACAAATGTCAATTATTTCATGGACAGAAATAAAACACTGGTGTTATCAAGATGTGATCGAAACCCTTTTTCATTACAAATACATGGTCCTTCTCGAACTGGAGGTGTAATGAATAAAATGATCTTAAGTTATGTTAGCCTTTAACCTCCTTTCCCTGCTTCTCCTTTTGCTTGTTTTCTTCCTTTTCTATATCCACCTGTTGCGTGCTGCAAGCTCCCTGTGACAGCTACCACAAGGCCTGATCCTCAGCCCTCTCTCTGGCAGCTTTGCACTGCTCAAGAAAAGAGCAGAAGAAAAAGCAGGTCTGTGCCTTGAGGACTCCTTGGGTTGTGAGATCTCGCTGAAAAATTTCTTGCCCCTCCAAAAGCAATAAAGCAAAGGCAGAACAAGACACAGCTTCAGAAACCTGGATTGCCAACCTTAGGATGGAAAAAGGAGAAAAGTAACCTAACGCCCCCTTCCTCAGTCAGATACTATGTGCAGCAGGGTACACGTAGCAGCGTATACTAAGGGGTTGACCACTTGCCTTTTTTACTCTCTGAAGAGTGTCATACAAAATTATAATGTTGTACAAATAGTTACTAAAATAAAAAATATTAATGCTACCAAAACTTCCCATAGCGTTGCTTCTGTTTCCTTCACTTACATAACTGCCTGGTTCCTCAAAAACATCCTCCAAAAGTTGCTATTTTTTTCTGCCAGTCTATCATATACAATTATTTCTCTGAAAAGCTAAAATGCTTTGCTTTAGGTAGTAAAGCAAGATATTAGCCCAGTAAGCTTTAGAAACAGCAGCAATGGAATTAACTTTAACTATTCTTTATCAAAAATAAATGCATCTTTATCATTCTTGGAGAAAACGGAAAAACTGAATAGTTGAAATGATTTCTCATTTGGTGAACAACGCCACTTTCTTTTGTGAGATGTCCACTGTGTAGACCTGGGTAGTAAAAGACAGAAAAACCGGGCTCGTGCACAGGGAACGCAGCTCACAGCAGCACCTCCCCTTGTCCTCAGCCTCCAAGAACACACTGTGCATCCTCAGAGCCTCCTGGCCACTGGCTCACAAAGGTTTAGTTTTATCTATAGTTTCTCTCAATAAAGAAAAGGTATTCAAACACATTTGTCTTTTTCCCCTCTCTCTTACTCTCACAGACACAGATATGTATGCATGTATATGTATGCACACACATACAAAACGTTCACCCCTACCTTATTCTTGAGTTTAATGTCAAAATGGTGTTGAAACACATTATTAGTGCATATTTTTCTATCTGAAACTGGCTAGATTTTTTCCTAACAGCTGCACTCTAGATTTTAATTAAATAATACCAGTTGCGCCTTATTTAACTAAGCCAGCACATCTTCCTTATGTTCGGGTCTATTAATTTCTTTTTTTTTTTTTTTTTTCCTTTAGTGAATAGGTTTGTGTTTTGATCTGTAGCTCTCTACAGCTCAGAAAACCTTCCAGTCGGTGTAACATTACATAGGCATAGGCAGGGGCATTATTTTTGCCAGGGCAAATCTTGGCTACATTTTTAGCAGGCTTAATTTAAGCCACCAAACTTGTCCCTGGAAAACAAATACAAGGGTAGTCGAACTCCTTGTGCCCTTGGCTCTCCGATTTGCCACTGCAAACCTACAGGCAACAAGCTGAAGGCCACCTTTCTATGTGTGTTCCCCTTAGACCATAGAAAACAATTAGCCTTTGGAGTCCCCACCTCTGTCGCTGATGCTATTTAGTCATAGAGGGTTTTTAGGGAAACTGAGTATTTACAGTGTTTAGGTATAGTGATAAATAAAGATTTGTAATGGATCTCCCACCCACTCAGAAGCTCAACATCTGCTAAACTCCCTATAATGGAGTCAAAATAAAGGTGTGTTACCATCTTTGGTATCTGTGAATGACACCTGGGAAAGGTCCTTCTTCAAGTGAAAGATAATGGGAGGCTGAGCCTATCTATCCTTCTGATAGATATTACAGTATCTGGTAAATAGTTTGCTTTTTACTTCATGCCTTTTATTGGGAAATGTAGGTCTTGATACATTTGCCTTCTGAAAACTACTGGTGAGCAATGTAAAAGTCCAGAGAGAGTTGGAGCAGGCCAACAAAATGGTTGTTTTAAGGGAGTAAGAACTCCCCTTAGCCTTAACCCAGTGAGGATCTTGCTCCTTAAGAGGAGAGTCACACAATGGCTGCTGAGAGCTGCCTGCAGAAGTGTGGAACATGCACTACGAGTTGTACCTCTTCTATATCACCTACGTACCGTGTTCCATCACCAATTGGTCAGATGAGATCTATGTTATGAGCAGGAAATAATACCTGTAAAATAAACTTACAGGGGATCACATCGAGAAAGCTGTGCAAGTCAATGGGACTAGCCCAGCTGTGTGATTTATAACAAGAAAAGCAGGGTGCACTTTCTGTGAAACTTTATTTACTGCCTTGTCCCTGTGGGTTAGCAAACAACTTCTCTGCCATAATTACCATATACACAACTACAGGAATAAACAGAGCATGCAGGGTATGCTATCCAGAAACTGCAGGGTGGAAATAGACACCTTGTGCTGGGTGGAGGCAGTGGAGAACAGAAGCTATTACATGCCAACAGCTACCTGCAAGAGCAGCCATACCCAAGTCTGTAACTATAAGACAAATAAAGTGTATATTTTGCATCCACAGGGAAGAATTCTGCCATTTCTAAAAGAGCTGTGAAGATTTTCTCAGCCATTGCACAATTTGTCTCTATGATACTATGCTTCCAGTGTCATGTACAGTACATCCTATCCGTCATCGAAGTCAATCTCAACGGCTGCTTGACATGGCCCTAATCAAGACAGATACAAACCCCAGGAACAAAGGTATCGCTGCCCCCAGAGCAAAGTTGACACAATTGGCTGGTATGTTTATTTAAATGGCTCATATCTATCCTGTTAACACATTCCAAATCAAAGTCCACGTTGTTTATTTTAAAGTGAATTTCGGTCTCCTGCTCTCCTTTGTTTATGAATGTCTGCGTTTCTGACAGCTGACAAAGGGCACGCTGAAGATTTACAGCATCCACAGCTGGTTGTGTGGTGCAGTGGGACTTTCCCCACATAATTTTGCTCTGTGTGCCTCAGCCATAGAGAAAACTCCCCATTGAGCAGCCTCAGTGAGAGCTGAGTCCCAAATGAGGACGGTTTGCCTTGCCCTGGTATTGTTTTTCCTTTCCCTGCAAGCAATTTGCTCTATGTCAGAGCCCAGCAAAAGCAACCCTGGAAGAACCCGAAGTCATTTCTCAGGTAGAGTACACAGGAACAAGGCTGGTACTGGCTTCACTGTAAATTCAGCCCAACAGCTTCTACGCCCATTAACTCTCACACCAGGCAAAATGGTCACAAGGCCTTAAATGGGAGTAAAATTTGCTGTACCATATAGGCTCTGTTTGTTTATACCAGAGTAATTTCACTGCCTTGTTACTGCTGTAACTCTGAGGAGAGTGAGCCTAGAGATTCCTGCTTTTGCAAGTCTAAATCCTATCTCCTTTGGCAGGATGCTCTCTTCCACACCAACTGGAACGGAGCAAGGACAGATGGAACAGAGTCCCTGAACTGAAATACCCAGAATCTTTGGCTCTACATCAAAAATTTGTCATTTTAGGCCATCTTCGGTCAATATGCTTCACAATTTCCCAGTAGTGGCATGACAGGGGGATCTATGTTGTTCAACAACTTCACATTTTTCCTTTATCATTAGAAACTTGGTGTCCAAACCCCTTGTGAGATGGCTAAAGCAGCATCATGTTCTCTTTCAACTGCACACATGCCAAGAGGGAAAGCTATACATTTGCAATGCTTATACATCACATCACCTTTTAGCTTACAGAAATCCTCACTAAGACTATCAACACAAGTGAGGTCCCTGCGGGTGAGAACTGCACAAGAAGAGTCCTGATATAATTCTTGACTATTCCCAAGTGCCTGTGGTTAAAATATGTTCAGGCACGTGTCATGTGCTTTAGTAACTTTCAGCTATAGGTAAATAAGATTCATGCTCTTCGCCTTTACTCTACAAAATGTTCACTTATAGATGTAATAAATGGTAGCACTGGACAGAGAGACACTTGTTGCTTGGTTAGACGTATGACCTGACAAAAGGTAAGAAAAAAATAAAAGACCCCCACAAAAAAGCCCTAAGGAGAACAAAAGAAATATGCCAAGAGAAAATATGACACACATACTTTATACATGTTTAATTTCTGTTGTTTTGGTTGGAAAACAGCTGCAGGTGTCCTCTAATTATATCACCATTTTCACAAATATCAACTGTCATATTTAATTTGTTACATTTACCATCCAGCCTCCTCAAACACCACACTTCTTTCATTACGCATTTAGTGCCAGAGTTTCTAACATTCAAGCTAACTTTCAAGCTAGTCAATTAATGCATTATTTACAAGTGAAATGTTATTAAAAACAGATTCTTAATTTACTAATGATTTAGTAGACCCCAGGCAATATTCCAATTTGTTTTTATTGAAATTGGAAGAACACTTAGAACAAAGGGGAAAGTAATGTCAAGGATATTTTGGCCTATTCATCTGTGCTGTACTTTCTGTGGTATTATGTCTACCCCTACATCTTCTCTCCCTTTTTTATATTGTATTTTTAATACATAACCTAACCAGTTGCAGCATGATTGAGGGGAAAGGTCTATGAAAAATGAAAAACAGCACAAACGCTATTGTGAGTTTTGTTTTTAAAAAGCACCAGGCAGTCTGGAATGACTCAATACACATGTTCACCATACAATACAGCATATTTTGATTTACAGCGCTGTTCTAGCAGCACAGCAGGTTAAGAAGGTTAGAAGTCAAGGGAAATTAAATGTTATTAGCATTCCACCATTGTTGTGCTGTACAAAAGTGAGTATGTAACTTTTCAAATGCATTTTTAAACTCAAATTTGTTTCTGAGGCTTTTAGCTTGTCAGAAACTTTTATGAGCACATGTATGCTTCTTTGTCCTTCTCATTTTTTGCTCCTTTTCTTCTCCTATCTATGACTGTTCAGGATGTTCATTAAAGACTAATCCCACTCCTACCTTTTCTCTTTGCCAAATTGCCACTACCTACAATAACGCAGTTGTCATTAAAATGTTGACATTCACTGTTTAGGGCCACTTAATACAGGAAATATCTGTGATTCAGTGGCAATACTAATCAGTTGCAAACACTAAGCATCAACATGCAAATGGTTACTGTGAGAGCTTCAATATACTCACTTCTTTGTGTTTGTTTTCATGTCGGAATAGATGAAACCAAAGCAGGAATTCATGATCAGGTGTGTGTTTTACTCCCACGGGGTGGTTTACTAACCACAGATATGCCCAAACCACACAGCTTCAGCTTAGCTGTAAGGGCAAGGTGGGGGATGCTTGGTTCGGGGCTCTGGCACTCACATGTATGTGAACACCTAGCTCAGACCTGGTGTGGACATCTTCACTGGAAGATCTACACGTGGGTAAGAAGGCTGGGGCAGGGAATGCCTAATTAGGCACAGTAGCTCCAGCGATCTTGGTGAGGCTAATGAGGAGGCTAATGGGTGTTTTCAGAGAGCAGATAGGGCCCCAGGTCTGGTTGTTTCTACCCACATAAAGCCTGCACCAGAAGAAACTTTGAATCTGTGGGCAAAACAATACCACTCCTTGCTAAATGAGAGCCAACCCAGACAGGTCTGCATCGTTACTACCTCCCTTAAAGTGGCAGGAGAGGCAAAGCTGAAGCCTTTCTATGTCTCAGACCGTTGTTTGTAAAATAGGGATAATATTGCTGCTTAACCTTGCAAAGCTGGTACAAAGATTCAGCAAATATCTGGGGTGGTCTCCCTTATGATTGGAACAGGGTGCACACAGATCAGGCAGATGGATCTGTACATTTCCCTACTAACTCCTGTTGTATTGGGAAGACCTCCTGTATTGTCACCTCTTACATTTGTCTGTGAAGTCATTTGCACGAGGCTGACCATGAAATGACCATTTACTGACAGTGCCACAAGAGCTGCCATCCCTGCCCTGTCACCCAGCACCCCTGGTCCCTATAAGCTACTGGATGCCCAACACAGCACTAGTTTCAGTGCGGGGGGGACGGGGGGCAGGCTGGCAATGCACAACTGTCCCGAGTGCCTCGTGGCCAAACTTCCTGCTGCCTTGGACCCTGGCCACCTGAGGTTCATTCTCTGGTGACGGGTTCTGCAAAGCTACAGCTTTTATCAGAGCTCTGACCCTTATCTACCTCACCAAAAGCTACCAATAGTCAGTGCTGACCTGACTCACCTCCAGTGGTGGGTTCAGAGGAGGGAGAAGAGCCTCTCGCCAGCACCAACCCATCTAGCTTAGCTTACATGGAAAAGGTAGGGGCTCTGGATTTAAAAGTGCCTGCTCTCACTTCTGCTGATGAGCTGTCGTGCTGGATCATTGCAAAGGAAGTCATCAGAAAGTTTCAGACTTTGCAAACTAATGCTGTGTTTATTCAACTTTCCAATCATTCCTCTCTACTATCTGTGTTTCACATACCGTGAAACTGCACTACACTGTGCAATTGAATTAGTTGTACAGTGACTCAAAGGCATTAAACAATGACTTTGATATTTTAAGTACTGTCTAGGAGGGATTTTTAATTCCTTCAACATAATGAAACAAGCAACACAAGAAAAACCCCACAGTTACACAACCCTGAAACATTGATTTTCTTTTCCATCCTGGGTAGACCCTTCTGACACAGCAGAACAAAAAATATCCTTAAAGCCTTCAGCTCGTTTAGTAGCAGAATAAAAATAAAACAAGCATTGACACACATTTTTAATGCCACCCAGTAACACAAGAAACATGTTCCTGTTCTTTTCCCACCTTCTAAGTTCACAGGAAGGCGAATCCTATGGCAACTTTTCAGATCCTGTTGAGTCTATGGGTAGAGATGTCCATCCTCCTCCAGCTGCAGCTATATCTGCTTAAATGGCCACTGCCCCAGATATGGGGCTGGTTAGCAAAGCCCTGGTATTTGAGTTGTTCAGGGTAAACCAATTCATTTTGATTGAGATGGACACAAACAGTTTAGCTGGCAGCTTGGAAGCAGATGCTAACTTTCAGCAACGGACTAGTGACAAGCTGTTGGAAGGAAGAAAGCCCCACTGCTGGAAGAGGATGTACACTGAGCCTGAACCCTGCTAGCTCCCCTGGAAAGCTGGGGAGAGGGAAATGAGGAGATGGCTGTGCTTGTGCTCACTTGGTCAGCAGGATGCCCAAGGTGGCACTGAAGCAAACAGCTGGTGCATCATCCATGGGGCTGAGGTGAGCCCCAAAATGCCTCCCTCACCTCA
Organism: Nycticryphes semicollaris; assembly: GCA_013400055.1. NCBI lineage: Eukaryota > Metazoa > Chordata > Aves > Charadriiformes > Rostratulidae > Nycticryphes > Nycticryphes semicollaris. The sequence continues at coordinate 799,684 of VXBJ01003405.1, forward strand.
TCGACAGCAGGGGGATCAGCTGCCACCATGACGCAAACCATACTGAAGGAGAGCCAGTTCTGCCATTGACAAAAGACCCTCCAGATGGGTTTTTGCTGGAGACTGCTGGAAGTGGAGGTGGAAAGAGGGAAAAATAAGTGAAGAAATGATGTGAAACTATTGGCATTAGCTGCTAACAGTACAGGGCCAGGCACCTAAGTGATGACTCACATCTGACAGTAAATACATGAATAGTTGTTGAAAGCTTGTTTGACTTTCACAAAGGGGTTTAAGCAAACATTTGTTTGTTCATTAGTCTTGAGCAACACTTTTATGGCAGGGGATGCATTAAACCTTAACATATATCTGCAGCTGAGATATTTGGTTGTTTTACAGATTAAGACACAAAGCAATGCACACTGTTTACACAGAATGGCCTTGAATACCTGTAATGGAGTGAGATACAGTTATTAGACACTGGCACTGTGAATCTTCATTCTCTTGAAGGTTAGTTGGAATGCCATGTCTCAGAAGATAAAGCCTTAAAGGGCCCAGTTCTGCTGCTGCTTGTGTGCCTGCATCAACTTTCAGTTTCCCTGGCTAGTTTTAAAAAGCAAATGAACGAAATCTGCTTCATGAATTAAATTATTCTGGTGTATGGGAAAGTCATTCCCTGTTACAGCTGGTGCTGTAGAGTGTGCACCACTGCTCCCAAACTCCTTGGGACAGATCACAGCACAGGCAGCTCCGTCCTGCCTTTGGAAAATGTAATTCAGGTAGAAACCCACGTTCCCAAATATCCTGAGCTGGCAGCACTACAGCCACAACAATTTTTTGTGTTAAAAGATTGCCACGGTATCAGACGAAATGGCCAAGAAGCACACATCAGGCTACACAAGGTGTCTATATGTGGGCAACGCCATCCTTATAGCCCTTTTGTGCTCACTGGAGTCTGTGCCAGCTGCCTGCTGGCCCATGTCCTGCCACAAGGTAAAATGGCTGGTGGGCTGTGCTCAAGTCAGTCATCGAGTTGTGATTCAAGAGTTATGGCAGCCGGAAATCAGGAAGATCCATCACGCCTCTTTTCATGGCTGCAGGAAGAGTGTAGGTCTGAAGACATTAACAAGGGCTTCCTCCTTTAGGGCTGTTTTTGTATGATTTATGCTACATAAGGTGTTCCAGCAAAAAACGAACCTGGATCTCTATATATTTTCAGTCTACAAAGCAGATTGGGAAGATGTTGTAACCAAATCCTCAGTGATGTAACACTGACTGCAGTGTAACTATTCTGATTTATACCTATCAAAACATAACTATTCTCAAGTGAATAAGTTACACTTTGCCTCCTCTCTCTGGGTAGTCTTTTCCTGTGAGCAGCGCTGCATAGTGTAATGTTAGATGTGATGCGGGTCAGCAATAACATAATCACAGACCTGAGGTCTCCAATTTATGCGCCTCTGTGTCTTCACCTCATCTCACCAAATGATAACATAAAAGGTTACGACGTGCAAAGCAAAAAGCCCAAGTTGTTAACTTCCTGAACTTGAAAATATTACATTCCTAAAATTATTGCAAGCACAACGTACTTGACACCCTATAGAGCTGATATGAATGGAAGATGATGTGCAAATATTTCACAATGTAGTAGCATTATTATCATAATAACCCTATGCATGTATTTTGTACGACAATGAAACCCATCCATTACTTGACTCGGTGTAATTCATCTTGGTATTTCAGATGTATATTAGTGACACTGGAGAAAACTTCTGTTTAGGGGGAAATGAAAATCAGCATCTTTCAATATCGCTATGTACCCATGGCAGTGAAGATGGGTTTTGTCACTGAAGCCACTGAACATTGTCTGATAGTATCTTCCACTTCTCTCCGCCTTTCTAGAAAGAAAACTTGTTCAAAATCAGACCAATAAGGACCACATTCTCCTGCAATTTTGGTGACGGCAAAGCTGCTGTGGAAGAGAGATCTGTGGAAGATTTCACTACTATTAATACTTACAGTGGCCACAAACTTTGAGGTAAGAAATTGCAAGAAAATTCATAGAATAAAAATAATAGCTGGCATAAGAGAATTTCTAGGTGGTCTCAACCAGATGCTCAATCTAGTGGTACATGCTGTGGAAGCACAGAAGAAACATCCACTGAAAACTGACATCAGTCAGCCGTATTGCTTCCTTTTGGGCCTGTGTTACAAGGACTATCCCTAATAGGCCATACTAACTTCAGAAAGCTTGGTATTGCAATTTCTTTTTTGGCTATTTTGCATTATAGCTGCTAGTGCTAATTTTATAGCTCAGAAGCACACAGAATGATATGTTGTGCTCAGAAAAGAGGAAAAAGAGGAGCTCTCCCTTTTTCATACTTGAATACAACTGCAAAATGTGCAAGTATCAGAAAAGTAAATCAACCCGAAAAGAACTTCTGCTCATTAAAGAAATAAAAACCTCTTACATTGCCTTTTCTACCTTGTCTTTCTTCTTACTATATGCAGCTCCATGTCTCTCAACATCTTCCTTTGAGCCTCAGATTCCTCCTACTTAATGATATTCTCCTGCCTTGAACTTTCTCTAGAGGTGAGACTAAGGCAGGCTGTAGTGCTGAATAATCCTGAACTTGATAAACGTGGGTTTGAATTGAAATGCATGGCACTGGCCACTTCCACTTTGCTCTTGCAAAAGTGACAGCCAACTCCATCACCCAGTTAGGTCAGCCCTTATCTCTTCATTTCCTGACAGGATAAGAACTTCTCTCTGCCTTGACCAACGCTGCTGTAGATACTCAATAGCTGTGGCAGTCTTTCCTCAGACCTCTTTGTGTCCAGCAGTTAAACCCTATACATGTTCAGACATGAATTCTACAGAGGTGCAAAGTCTCAAGATACAAAAATATGAATTCACTCCTACCCAGTAATTGTTAGGAGAGCTGATAACCATCTCATTGCTCTGGCACCAGGAAAAGGTAGGATTTGCTGTTTGGGAGAAATTGAAGTGGTATAGGTAAATACTGCAAGGAGAGGCTCCTGCTTCAGTAGGACTGCCCTCAATTTATTGTACCGTTACAAGAAAAGAAAAGCAGATGGGCTTTTAGGGAGAGCCTAAAACTTGTAAAAAAGAGCAGCCCAGAAAAATGCAATGCTTTCCTGAAGGCAGGGGAGCTCAAACTATAGAGTCCAGATGAAGATCTGAAATTCTCCAAGTCTAAGACTGTTTGTCACATCTCCACTGCTTTTCTGATTCAAAATGTATTGATGCTTCCTAAAAAGTAGTCCAGCGGGGCCCTCCTAGAAGCATATTCTCAAATGCACACTCTAAAAGCTGAAATGGCAGCATTTAGAAACAGTCTGAGGAACTGCAGGCGTGTCTCAACAGGGAACAGAACAGGGCCTTAGCAAGCTTGAATCCTGTGAAGGATTGGAGGAGGGCAAGTTATGAGATGGTCAGGCATTGTACCAAGTTAACTCTGCTACACCCACTTGCTTGTCATTTTCTTTGAAACTCAAGAAAAAAGGACTAATAGCTGAATAGAAGAACTCAGTTACCCAGACAGGGGAGTGGCCTCCTCCACTGGACTGTCATTCTTTTTTACTTTTTGGTTTTGTTGCCATTTAGCATTTGAACAGGTGGCATTTGAGTGGAATCAGCTTCTCTTAGCACTGTACCTTATATATTGAGTACCAAAAAGTTATTTCAAGGGCTGTGTTGCTATGTGATTGCAGAAACAGCAGTGCAGGGAGAAATGTCACCAATAAGAGCCTTTGGAAAATAGAAAACATTTAGCTGTTGTGAGATTAGTTTTCTCTTTCTGTTTTCATTGTTTAGAAACATAGAAAACGACTGTAGTTTGTATCTGCACTTTTGATATGTTGTGTGACTCACACTGTGATTACAGCAAAAATATCAAAGAGGGAAAATATACATAACCCATGGTTAGGATTAAATGTGGGTCACAAATAATCAGTGTTTACAGCACATTTAACCTGGGTGCAGTACAGTTTGTTCAGTTTTTATTTGGGGCTGAACATCCAGTGTTGTGTTTGGAGTAGTAAGTGTACCACTGACATCAGCAAGGACAGGACTCGCCTGCTGAATGCCAAACAGAGTTTTGCTGAGCTCAACAGTCTGGAAGTTCACAAAACAAGAAGCGTTTCTTGCCATAATTAAACTGCAAAAAGCATTTGCTTAAAAAAAAGGTTTTAATTACAATTGGCGTTTCCAATCCCAGTGCTGGAGGCAGTTGTCTTACTGAAAATTGATGTCCTTCACGGCACTGGCAATAGACAAACCCAGTGGAAAAGCCCGTAAACAAGTTTCTAGGCAAATTTAATATTGGTTTAACCACTGGAGAAAGTGTTTTGGTTGTTACCCTATTATTAAAACAGGTTGGAAATGGATTCACACACTCTCCTCTGCTGAGTTAATTGTCATATGGTTGGCATCACAGACAACATAATTTTTCAGCAACAGGGCCATCTCCAGCACTAAGCACACAAACGCCAATTGTATCCAAAACCTGCTTTTCAGTTCTACTACCCCTATGAGTGTTTTGCAGTTTATTTGTGATGAAAGACAATTCTTTTCTAAGAACAATAGAACTATTGGTCTGAGTAAAAGAAATGAAGCTGGGAACCAGCTTTTCAGCTCCATTTGAATTGTCAAATAAACTGCTGAGCGCTTGCTGTTAGGCAAACTGAGGCCCTATTTGAAGGATTTGAAGGCATGAATATTAGACATTCACTCCACACCACACATCAACTTGTGCCTGGGTAGGGCTGATGAGCACTTCCACTAACTTGCCAGCTCCAAAAGTACATAGGTGAATGCTGGCTGTGGCTAAACTCTGTGCCGCTCTGCTGCCCTCAGCTTCAGCCCCAGAGGCGGCTCCCGGCAGTCTCTGCTGGGGCTCTGACACCAGAGGCAGCAGGTCAGGCACTCTGGATGCCAACTCTGAGTAAAACCATTTCCGTAGCCCAAAGTCCTGAAAAAGGGTCTGAAAAAGAAGCCTTGAGCCTATGAGTACACTCACTATGCAGCCAACATTAAAGAAAAGATTATTAGGTTTTCTGCAGTATCCAGCTGTGGGATTCTAGGCACTGACCAGAATAAAGATGGGTGAATATTTTCATTTTTACATTGATAGCTTTTCTTCCTGTGCTAGAGAGTTAATCAGGACTGAAATGAGTAAGACATGATGCAATACATTAAGTACATATGCATCTGATACAACCTGATTAATTAGATGGGGTGAAGAGTTTGGGGATAGGAAGCCTCTCCTCAGCACTCACAGTCTCCCCTCTCCATGGCCACACTCTCCAAAGGAAAGCTCCGTGGCACAGAGCTAAGGCTGCATTCAGTGTAGGATAGAGCTTAGCATGCACTGCAGGTGGAGAGGGGTAGAGGGATCCTTAATGGCATATCTACACATTCCCCATCTCAACTTTTGTATCTGAGGGCCATTATTTGATCTTTGGCTATCAATTAGAAGAAAAAAAAAAGAATTTGTATAAAATCATGATTGTCTTTTATACCAACTACTGGGCCAAGGACAGGTAATCGGGATCTACAGCCTGAGAGCTGGAGAGGGACTCTTTGTCAGGAAGTGTAGTGAGAGGACAAGGGGTAACAGCTTTAAATTGAAAGAGGGGAGGTTTAGATTAGGTACTAGAAAGAAATTCTTTACTGTGAGGATGGTGAGGCACTGGAACAGGTTGCCCAGGGAAGCTGTGGATGCTCCATCCCTGCAAGTGTTCAAGGCCAGGCTGGATGGGGCTTTGAGCAACCTTGTGTCCCTGGTGGGAGGTGTCCCTGCCCATGGCAGGGGGCTTGGAACTCAATGATTTTTAAGGTCCCTTCAACTCTAACCATTTTATGATTCTATGATTGTTTTGGCCTCACGCCTTGGGTGTAACATAAAACATACAGTGTGAGTATATGGACTACTTCACATTTTAAACAGATTTGCTGACATGGTGCTCTCACAAATTAAGAATCAAGATCTGTACCAACTGTAATTCCTACAGAGCACAATTCCAAATGAAATATACAGGTAGACTTTTACCCAGTCTGGCAATGGATTTTACCTGAGTCACCTGTCCAGTAACAGCGGAGCAATCGGATATTGTGATGGATTAACGTTTCTTAGAAGAGATTTGGCTAAAAAAATGTGAATGGCAAAAAGACACAAAGTAATGTGATCGGCTCACAGACATGCTCTCTGAGACAAACAAACAAATAAATTACTCGTAACTCAGTTGTAATCTCACAACTGATCTCAGCTGGATTTGGACCAGTACTGTAGCCTAAAACTGACCTACTTTAGGAGAGAATCAGAGGTGAGGCCTCTATGTCCTGTTACCAAGCCCTTGGCACAACAGTCTCCATTTTTAATGTTTTATATATGTTTTAAAGAAGTGCAGTGCCTGGAGCCTAGTATACAGAAACAGTTCTACAGTAACATGCCATGGAGTGTGTTCGATAACGAAAAAATAACATATATAAGGGAGCAGATTTCACTTGTGGGCTTCCAAGGTTTGCTGTAAACTGCAATAAGGAAAAAATATATGAAAAACAGCTTAGGTTATACCCTTAACTGATGTGAACAGGTGTAACATCATTGCTGCTCCAACTCATAATTCAGAAGACAATCTCTTCCACATTTTTAGAGCTCTGGTATTAGCCCAGTGTTATTTTAAACACCTTAATTTATACAGTTCTCCACATCATGATTGGGTTTGTTACAAACACTGTAATTTCTGCCCAGAATTTCTGCTGAGTGGTTAATCTGGGCCTGGGATGGCTCCTAGCCACATTCACTTGAACCTCATTGTTCAAATGAATTAAACTGGATTAAGCACATCCTGCAAATTACTGGGGGTGTCAGGAAGGGGTGATTCTGCTGCCAGAGGGCTGCTCTGCTGCATTGCAGGAGTCATGGCCCCTCTGCCTTGACACTTGGAGACAATTTATACTGTCTGTTTCACCCTTGGAAAGACTCACAGATGGTCTGCATGATACCCCATATTGGTTTTATGATAAATGGATAGCATTGTTGCACTACAGTAAATGATATACTGCTTCTGAGGACAGAAGAGCTTCTGTAAGGTGCACCTACCTCTCAGCCTGTTTCAATTTTCTTCGTCTTCTGTTTTGTTTTAGTTTTGATTTGTTTTCTCTTTTTCTGTCTTGGTTAACTCTGTGATCTTGTCTTTCTTTCCAGAGCTTTGGGAATGCCTGTTTCTGCAGATCCCATTACTTCTTTTACTTGCTTTGCAGATAATTTATTGAAATCTTTATACTTGAAATCTGCAAAAGCAGCTTTTACATCTTGGGTAGCTCTTCACTATGACTTTGGGAGCAAAACGGCCTCACACAGTTGGTCACAAGCTCCACGTCACTTAATATTTCCACCCGATTTTCAGGTTTTGCTTTGTATCTTCTATAGTGGCATTTATATGCCCTTAAAGAATGCATAAATACTTTTTTTTGGGGGGTGGGGGCAGGGGGAGCGGGATCTTACAGCTTTTCACTTAGGGACACATGACAACTCAAAGGGAAAGCAACAAAAAATCATACAGTAATCCAATGGGTAGAGCCCATTCACCAGGCTCTGAACCAAAAAGTATGGCACAGTCTGGCTCATTAAGAAACACAACACGGAATAAAACTGGCAATAACTTTTAACTCCTTTGTCTTTACTGAGGAAAGTGGCAACAGTAGTAATGATTGCTCTTTCAGTTGAACACATAGCTCATTGCATTAAGGAATATAAATCCGCTATCAAAAATCAACCAATAGGTATGTTTTTCCAAAGGATGTAGATGCCCAAGAAAAGCAGGTAGTCTGATACAAACAAAGCAGAGCCCTTTCACTTCTCTCAGAGGCAGTCTGTGGCAGCAGGCAGGATGGGGCAGCTCTTTGCCAGAAATGAACTCAATCTCATTCCTTCTCCTGGTCCACCGAGAACCATGCCAACTTCAGGAGCCCCTGCACTGCCTGTACTGTGCAGAGTAATTGCTGTTCATAAAACAACTTATGCCACGATCTCTTGACTCATGCATCCTGCTCTGAAAGGGGACTTGCTGTGGTCTGCAGTCCCCTGACAGTGGGACAGCTGCCTGTGGTACAGAATATGAAAGGTGCTGAGTTTGTCATTCCTGTCTAGGATCACAAGTGCCCACAAAGTCTGCCAAAAGCAAATGAAGAGTTGGCAGAGCCTGGGGAGAGTGGAAGTTTATATGAATCACATCTTTATTTGTGAGAAGTTTGAGGAAGAACATGATGTCAGGTTAAAACATGTTCAGAAAGGAATGTAGCTTGCAGGACTAAACTGAAATTAATGTGTGCTTCTACAAACCCTGCTGCAGTTCTTGGCTCCTGTGACTGGAAAAGGGGAGTAAGGACAATTCTAGAAATACAAAACTATAGTTCGAATGCTGCCAACTATCATTATGGTGCACGTATGGGAGAAATAAGAATGAATATTCAGAACTCTAAAAAACCCATACTGACATTTTTTTTCAGACTACATCCAGACTGCAAGATGCTCTTACTATTGTTAATAAGCAGTAATGATCCAAAAACCAGCCATCCTACTAAATAAACTCCATTGCATTTTTTTGGCATTTCACAGCATAGGAAAGCTCCTATAGTTGCTGTGACCTTATCTACTGGTAACTTAGAATACTTGTTGCCAATTTTTGGTTTCCTCTTTTTTCCACAATAGTTGTAGAGAGAAAGAGGGAGGATTCTAGGGAAGCTTAAGAGATTATTCTGTAAGTGACAAAAAGAGAGAGAGGAAGAGCGTTCTCTTCATGAGACATACTGTTTTCTCATTCAAATAAAGTTTTTGTTTAAAGATATAAGAAAGCTACTCTCAGATACTGTAGCAGCATCACCTTACACCTGTACAGGATAGTATGCATTTAGTCCTGTACAGTGAAAAGAAGCTGGGAAAACTTCATGAGGCAGTTGTTTTTCTCATCTTCTGTCAAACTAATCACAAAGGAAAACCCAGGTGTCAAAATCCCACCCCAGTTACCTTTTCTACAGAATACTCTTTTATTAAGTAAAAGTTTGTGCTTGCTTAATTTTAAATCTGTAAAACATTGGTTTTGAATGGCTTGCATGAAGCTGTGGAAGTGCCCCTTTCCTAAATCTGTCCACATGAAACTTTGAAAAGGCTGTTCTGGGAACGATCCATAGAAAGAAGTGCCTGTGTTTAATTTTGCCCATAAATGGAACTGGATGCATGGCACTGGATGATGTGGAATGTGCATGGGATCCTGCTTACACAGCCAGTGCACAAACCCCAAATATTTGCAGGCGCAGTTGAAAGCAAGCTCTGCTCAGGGCGGATGTTTCTCTTCTGTATGTAACGTTACAGAAATGCCAATCATATTAGTAACTTTACATCACAGCAGACTGGTAGTGCATTAAAACTTTTCTGACATGGAGGACAGTCCTGGGATAAGATGACGCACAGGATGCCTTTCAGAAAACCACCATTTATTGTCTAGCCCTCCTTTTTTTGTTAACAGATAGACTTGCTAAATTTAACATGCAGTAGTAGCTGGATGGCACATTAACGGGAACATTCACAACGCAGAAAACCTCACGTTGTCGAATACTGAAGTTACTTGCCTGAAAGGATCTGTTCCCAGAAAATCATAGTTATCTTTCCATTTACAGAGAACAGTCAGTCTAATTTTTCAGGGACCTTGGATTCAATTCCGACTTTGCTTAAACCAGCTTTGCCTGTTTGACCTCAATCCCAGTTTACACCAATATTTTTGAAAGGCTCGTTCTCTCTCACTTGCATTGTACTTCGGCACAGTATGTGATTTAAACAACTTCTGATTTGATATAGATATGACTTAGTAGATGTAGCAACGTGCTCTGCTACATTTCTTAGAGCTGCATTGTTGTTTCTTCTAAACTACATGTACAATAAGACAATATAAAGGATTAGCACTATTATTGTTCTAAAATATCATTTGGTTGGTGCATACATATTAAGGCACAGATTTCACCCTGAGCTCCTTACTCTTTGCCTCCTTGACCAAGGAGCTGGGACACTGTGTTCATAACTAGTTCCACCACAATACTCTTACATGAGCTGTGGAGGAACCAGACATTTACTAAACAATATCCCACCATTGAACCCTCCTGGGTCCTGTTCCAGGTCGCCTTGGAAGGCACCAGTGTGCATATTGCAAAGGAGGGTAATATAAAATGGAGGTCTGAGAACAGCTTCAAGCAATCAAGCCCCTTTTCCCACTGCAGTTAAGGCTGAACAGAAGATCATTCTAATCCTCCTTAAATTGCTGCACAGGTGTTACAATGCCTGGTTTACAGCTATTCTGTCTTGCCCTCCTTGAGTGAACTATACCCTTTCCTGAAGTGCACCTGGGCTCACAGCAGTTGAGCACACAAAACCTCCTGTGAAAACTCCCAGCAAACAAACACTGTATACAGTAATCCAGAAGGAATAAACCTAACAGTTACTGCTTGATATTTGAACATCGTTTAATGAGTGCCCAGAATTCATCTGTAAATGCACATTGTTAATTTAGGGCCTGCTATTCATTAATTAGAGGCTTAGTGGCAAGTGCCATTGAGCTATCTGCAATGTTTAAGGTTACATCAAGCCTTAGTAAATGGCTTGCTGATAACAAGATGCATCCATCTTCATTACTTGGCCACTCCTGTCTGAGTTTGCTCTGCTTCCTGTAAGGGCTATGTCACTTGGAACTGAAGAATTAAACTTTTATCCAAACCAGATTTTGCACTTTCACCTCTTTTTATTCCTTGAGTAGTTCCAATTTATTTTACTTAAATGACATTGGATTACCTAACATGGAGAGGAGCAGTAACTTAACTTAAAACAGTCTGCAGATCTTTAGTTCTGGGATAGAGTGTTGCAGTGGGTTAACATTTATAGAAACCATTACATTTATATTTCATCTGATACCAGTCTCAGTGTAAAGAAATAGTTTCTCATTTTTCTTCTCATAAGGTTACAGCTTAGATAGGATAAAAAAACAGAGGAATACAGGAAATTAATTTTAAATCTGAAGAATAAATATCCCTTTTTGTTAAAGTTTACTTTTGTAATGTTACACTCTCAAAATATCTATCATTTAAGGCAATCATAATTCAAGTGAAATAATTCACAAACAGCACAAAGATATTTCCACGTAAATCCTCAGCTATACACATGTGTCTGTGTGTGTTCATCCAGGGAAAGATCACTGCAACTAGTCTTTCCCTATTTGCTATTAAACATGCTCTATTTTGAGCAATAATGCTACTGCCTGTGTCTAGGGAGATGTAGTTGAACCTAATCATCAACTTCTTAAACTCACTGTTTTCCCTTAAAACTACAAGTATGAGAACTTAATATAGGAAACCAACCTCTTTTGGCAGATGGTCTTTTTAAGTAGCTGCTGCTAGATACATGTAATGCTACCTGGTGTGATTGTTTAACACATGAGGGTGCTCATAGCTATAGCCTTTTGCTCTCGTGAACCATAGTTCAATTTTAAGCATCACTGCTTGGGATAGGTAATTCTAATCACAGTGGAAAGCAGTTTCTGGAGGTTGATGCTCAAACTGCATGTGTATGTAGGAAAGGAAGAGAAAGAGAGGATGCTTGTTGCACTGATAGCTCCAAGGAGGGGACCAGAAAACCCTTATGCCATTTTGTTGGCACACATCACAGACTGGCAGTATAGATGGCAGGTTTCACTGGAGAAAAGCCTTCTGGAGCATTACTGCTTGGTGTGCAGCTGGTTCAGAAAGTGCATATACCTTTCTCGTATGTACCAAGTAAAGGAAGTACCAGCTGACACAGGGAAATGGGGAAGGCAGATGTAGGGATCATGGCTATGGCCAGTGCAGCTCTGAACTTGCTCAGCCGGGTGGGTGATACAAAGAGTGCAGCATTGACTCTGTAGGTGTCATACTGCACGTGATAGATTCGTCTTCCACCAGCACCGCCTTAGACGCAGCTACCAAATCGTGGTGCATAGCAACTTTTACATTTACAATCAAATTCCAGGAGGGTTAGTTGTACTCATGTATCATTCTTCCATTAGCCTGTATCTTCGTTAGATACTAAATGAGAAAATAAAACTGAAAGGGTGGGGAGAAAAGACAAAGTAGACATAAAGCTTGCTTTGTAACATTTAGACACAAAGTTATCTACATTATCCCTGATTGAAACAGACAATCTTAAGCTGAGTATTTCTTAAATTTACCAGAAGGATGAGCTGGACTCTTGAGGTAAGTGCTCTTTGAAGCTAATGTGCTACTGTACAAAGAAAGCTTTTTTTTTCCCTTTGAAAAGATAAAGCTAATATTGTGGTAGCACAGGCTACAATGCTGCCACTGAAATGGAGGTCAAAGCTGAAGGTTCTTTGCTAGCAGAAAGCAAGATTGGTATTTTAATTCTTTTTTATTATTCCAACAAAAATTCTGCTCTAGCATTCTAAGCTATACATGCAGGTCTCTGGATAGGAAATCACTCATCTGTCCAATTTCTATTATTCAATATTGCATTAAAAAAAAACAGAGGAGGAAGAAGAAAAAAAACTTTGGGCATCCTCAGGTCAAGGCGATTTTTAAAAAGGTTAAAAGCTGTTCAGAAGGGTTACAGTATCCATAAAGGCAAATGAGATTATATTTAAAGAATGATGGAGAAAAAGCAATAATTGAGATAAAATGCTACTGTCTCAAAAAGGTTTAGACTGAAGAAATGCTGATATTAAAGCAAAGAAATTGAAAGACTTACAGATCAGCCATCACATCAAAGACAGCAGAGAATTTAATTAAATTTGCACAATTATGTTTACTTTTAATGTTTACTAGGTTTTTTACTTTCTTCCATCATTGTTCAGTTAAATATTTTTGTAATAACTTGGGGAATATTGTGATTGTGTGTCTCCAACCACCAGCTGTCAACTGCTGACCTCTCTGTTCCCTGCATCTGTAATGTTGCAAGCCTTTGTCCTGAAAAGAGTTATGATGTTTCAATCAAATACATCGTGAAGTTACAAAACCCATAACATGATCTGGATAATGACTGCCTGGATACACTTATAAAATATATTTTAGAACCCCTCAGGGAACAGAGACATGAAAAAAAAAAACCAAAATCACAAACATTACCCTCTGCTGTTTGCCACTAATTGAATGAGTGATCATTACATGAGATGAGTGTTGAATGTGAAGCCTGCTGCTAAGGTGTTTGGTAAATAAAATGCACAGAAATCCAAACCCACAAACTACCTGGGTCAGAACATCAAGGCCCTGAAACACAAGCCATAAAAGTGCTAAGCTGGGCACAGGATCTCTGTTCAGCCCACATCATTTTGGTATTGCAACTTATTGAGAAATTACTATTTGGATTTCAAACTCTGCCCTTTTCTCTGCTGTGACTTTTACCCAAGATTTACTAAGTCTCACTCAGAGGCTGTAGTAATTATTGACAAAGTGAGTTGTGATAGATAATTGTTTCATACCCAGCCAAAAAAAATCACAGCTATAGCCACCAAGGAGCTGTATTTGTCTATTCTGTGTGTGACTCAGGAGCTTATTCAGGTTCAGGGACACCTACACTCTCTTGATAGATCCAACCAGTTTCTTAAAACTGAGGAATATGACAAGCAGGTTGTCTAGAATATAAATGCCCAAACTGTAACACACAGACTAGTTGAAAGTGGTACAAGCTCGATGCAGAGCTAAAAGCTGTTTGCTCCTCTCTCTCCTCATGGTGCCATATTGCCCATTCCCACCCTTCCTGCTGTGTAAGAACCAGTCTGGGAACACACAGGTTAGAAAAATGTCTTATAATTGAAAACTCATCAAACTTAGCCATTCTCTGTATGCAAAAGGTTTACAGAGAGTGACTTCTCTGATGTTAAATCCCCCGTTCCGCTTTATTCATACAGAAGCAGACTAACTTTCACACAAATACTACTCTGTATGTTGTGGATTGCCCAGGATCTCTTCCATTTGAACATCTTGTGATGGGCCAGCTTGCAGTCTCCAGTGTGGGTGATTTGCCTCCTCAGTCACTGGGATTTATTCTGCTCACTTACTGAAAGCCAAAACCTTCAGGACAGCCATTATTAGAAAAATGACAAATGGTGAATAACAATTTGTTCACCTTTAGTAATGAATTTTCAGAGAAGTCATTCATGTCAAAATGTCCAGTGGTTCTGCAATGTTCTTGTGAGGGTCTATCACGGAGAGGTTCCTGGCTGCCTGCGTAACTTGATGAAAGGACAGCAATGCCATGAATTCACCACTTGTGTTGGAAAAAAATCTTTGCACATTCCTTTTTATATTATTTGTATCTGTTTGTGATAGGCTTTTTTTTTTCCCTGTTACCCTTTGTGAAGGTGTCCATGAGCTTGGCTGAAGGAAATTTCTTTTATATTAAAGAAAAGTTGTTAAAACGACTTTCTGAACTTGCATGCTTTGTTTTATTTCAGCCTCTGGGGTTTTCAAACAGGTGAGTTACCTTCTACCAAAATCATAAAGAAATAAAAATGATATAGAAAAAGAGCTATGAAACATGTTTCAAAAGAAGGGACAAACCAAGAAAGAATTGCACAGGTCTGTAAATTATCATTTTAATTTGGGACCTATGACAACCTTGACAATGCCCCTTTTTGTCTCTCTCTATTGTCTCTATTTATATCATGCCATTTTTATTTACTGTTCATCTGGCAAATAAAGCCTGTCCCCAGCACTCAGAGTACCAGGCTACAGAACTGCTGTAAGTCTCCTTGGAGCAGTGTTCAGCCACGGGTAAACTAGTCCTGCAATGAGATGCTCCCTATTCTCCCTTGAAGATCCAGAAAGAAGAAACTCATTGTTTATGCTGCAATTTTGATAACCTAACTGGCAGAACAGTTATTCAAATTTTAAGCTTCTAAAAGCAGCAAGATCAACCTGGCCATCCACATAAATAATTTTGACATGATAAGTATGCGAGTGCGATGATAACTGATAAGTGAAGCAATTACCTTGCTTTTTTGGATTATATTAAATGAAGATTCTGATAGAGTAATGAAAAGAGACAAAGCAGACAAAAAGGCGGCTGTAGAGCTTTTGGGCACCGTGTTATCTCTATTATACCATATTGAAATAGAGAAGCTATCACCAATCATGCTTCCTATGTAACTTCTGGCTTCTAACGGTGAACAATGAATAAATTGTCACAAGACAGTAACTGATAAATTGGGATTGGCAGTGCTTTTTAAATGTGTAAATAAACTTATCAGCCCCCTCACCCTCCCCAAAAGGCAGTACAGTTTGCAGAGGATTTTTTATTTTGCTATGTTGTAGCTTGCAAGTTCTCCTTTCATTTACCCACCTCAATTGTCCTTTGTTTGGCCATCAGTTTTAAGTAGCCACTTCAGCATAAGAGTTTACTCCAGCACTAGCATCCTTTTTGTGGTGTACTACAGAGCACTTTGCTTTTGTCCCTATGTGTTTTTTACTTTGGCTGTTATCCTCCTCTCCTAATTCCTGCCATTCTAATTAGAAGCTGCTCTAATTGTATGTTTTTATGCTGGCTTTTATTGCATGCAGAGGCATACAAAGATATAAATAGCACCTCCAACCAAAGGTGCCCAGATCTTAGTTTCTAAGAACCGACTTTGCAGACACTGAGTACCTCAAAAATTAATTAGACTTCTCCAGAACTGTGCTATTTCTCTCCAAAACCAAGCCCAATTCTTTCTGAGAAGAGATTTTGCTACTGGTTTTGGCAGGAATTGGCCCAGCATTATTTTTGGCGGGGGATCATGTGCTGAAACTGATATTTGTACATTGCATCCTTTCAAGACAAGGCACAAACGGAGAGGGAATGTCATTCCCTTGTTAAAATTAATTAAGTAACCTAACACCGTACATCTGGGGAGAGGACAGAAGGGGAAAGGAAGTTCTCCTTGTTCTCTGTTTACCATTTAAGCCTTGCTGCATGCTGCAATAGCATCACAGTGCTGTTACTAAGGCCTCCTGTCCTCTGCAGTCAGCTGGGCCTACAGGCAGTGGCAGAGTTCCTGCTTTGTGGGGTTCCTTGCTTTGGGCTGACTGCATCGTGTCCCTGGTGAGAAACTTGTCACACTTCTTTTTTTATTTTAACTTATCATAACTACACTGGACAAGCCAGAGAGTTTGGAGATCTTGCTGGCAACATGCTGAGTTTTTAGAAACCCAGTACAGCATGGAAAGCAGATGAGAATTTTGGAATGGAGAATGGACACAACTTCTTTCTCTGCTGTCAGGAACAAGGCAAAAGATCTCTAAACCATCAAACTCTGACAGCAAATGTCTGTCACCCTTCAGCTTCTCACCTTCATATCTGCAGCTGAAAATCTTTGACAATGAAGGCTAAACATATGGACAAACTATATTCCCCACTGAGTGGCTCCACATTGCCATTATTAGACTTCAGGATTAATGCTCAGCAAAGGTGCATTGTTCTTGTACACTGTTTACTTATTCAGAAAGAGTTTTTGGTTTGGAAGCCCACCTGTGAAAATCAGGCAGATCACAATCCAAATTGTACTTCATGAAAATGAAAGACTGGTTTTCCTGGTATTTTATAGGAGGTGGTAGGTAGATTATGTGCTGCAGAACTGCATTAAAAAAAACCCAACTCTGACTACTACCTATTGTTTTACAGGATCAATTGTTCAGATCCATCTCACATCAAAGTCAATGTAGAACCTCACACTGAATTCAATGATCCTGCTACTTATTTCAAAAGAAAGCATTTTAATTGACTCTGAACTACCCAGGCGCACATACATGTATGTAAACACATTTTTGCTCCTGTTATCCCCACTGCCTGTTTCCACCCGTAACATTTCTTTGCCTATATGCTCAGTCTGTACTAAATTAGCAGAAACTTCTGTTGTAACGAGAGTGGGTTTTTCCAAAAGTTCAAGTTTCAAGGTTGGGAAAGCATGAAAATGTATTAGCAACCCCTTGGGTGCTAAAAGAGAATGCAGCTGGACTGCATAGGGACCATCAGCCTTTGTGGGTTGAGGCAGTCCTGTCCTCCCCCAAGATCCTGGCTGTATGTCCCATCCTCCCTGCCTCAGTGATACTGGCACAAGTGCTCAGCCTACCATGCTTTGGTCTCACCAGGAAACTGACCTGGCTGGAGAGAAATCTTTCTTTTGAGCTGGATTGGTTTCCAGCAGGATCAGTGGCTGGATCTATCTCAGCTGTACAGCCCCATGAGCTATGACATCCAGGCGGGGGAGATGGCAGGAGGGCACAGCTGTGGGTGGGAGGGAACACCCCCTTTGACAGCTGCCTTCTGGTTCAATGACCTGATTTAAGCTGCCGATCAGATCACACTTAGGATCATGGCCTCTGAAAGAACTGTGCTTTGAGGAAGTGGAAATACTTGGAGAATGAAAGACTGGACAGAGTATACTGAAAGAGTGGACAAGAGGAATAATAAAGGAAAATCTTGCCTCCTTTTTCATCAAAAGTGTAGGGAACCTATCAGCTACTGTACTGTATCACAAACCTGAGCTAGGATGCTCTGCACAGACTAAATTAATGTTTTTTGCTCCCCTGAGGTTCATCATTCCATATCTACACTCACGTACCCAGCACTGCACCTAGATCCTGAGTTGGGTGGAGCAAGTAATGGTAAGGGTCAACACTCTTCCCCAGCTGTCCAGAGCAATTTACAGGCTATTTCCTAGCAGTTTCCTGGAATGTCAACGACACAACCATTAGTGGAGCTAGGAATGTCAGCAAATGTAAAAATGACACATTTCAAATTCAATTTACTGGAACCAATTTTTAATCAGGTAAAGAGTCTGTATGGGTTGCATCAGTAGAATTGGGCTTATGGCAGTATCAATTTCAAAAGCACTCATATGACTTAGAAATCTAAAGTCCTAAATGTAAGAGTATTAGGAGCATAAATATCTTTGGTTTTCAATGGAATCCAGACCCCAGAGTCACTGCGGTGCTTTCAGAAGCCTGTATTTTGCCCTTGAGAAATTGTATTTCCACAATCTATTTTCTACTGAGACATGGAACAGACAAAATGACTAGGCTATATGAGCTTATTCTCATACAAAAGATTACATGATTTGCTAGATCCTGTTCTTTATGATCATTGATAAAATCAAGGAGAAAGACTAACTGCCTATTCTTGTCCAGAACTGTGGAATGCAGAGGACGAGCAGATAGGAGCAGGTGGAGGTGGTTCACAAAGCAATAGATTTGATCAACATCTTGTCACCTAACACAATCACAACATTTTCCTTTAATCTTTACACTTAGCATTTTTGGCCTGCAAAAATTATGGAAGTAGACCAATTGCCTGGATTTAGAGCTGTATTTCTGAGTGGTGGTATAGAAATTGGAAAAAAAAATTCCTTTGTGTATGCATATTTTCCCTGGGACCCTTTCCCAGCGTTGGAAACATCCTTTCATGCTAAGCACACATTGCAGAGAGCTGAGGAGAAAAACATGTAGACATGATCCGGTGGGATAGGTATCTCCAAAAAACACTGGACTCTCACAACCACTTATAAATCTGTGGCTGACAGCCTGTCTCCTTACACTTATCTGAATCTCATTTTTAGTTACCCATTTGTACAAGGACTTTTTTTCCCTCTATATTACACAGGCCTGAACTGTCCAGGTTTGCTACAATTTGACCTGGACAGGCTTGAGAGATGAGCCTGTGCAAACCTCATGAAGTTCAACCAAGCCAAGTGCACAAGGTCCTGGAGAGCAGCCCTGAGAAGGACTTGGGAGTGCTTGTGGATGGGAAGTTCAAAATGAGCCGGCAGTACATGCTGGCAGACCAGAAAGCCGACCACATTCTGGGCTGCATCAAAAGAAGTGTGGCCAGCAAGTCAAGGGATGTGATTCTGTCCCTCTACTCTGCTCTGGTGAGGCCCCACTGTAGTCCTGTGGTCCAGCTTTGGAGTCCTCAACACAGGAAGGACATGGGACCTGTTGCAACGGATCCACAAAAATTATCAGAGGGCTGGAGCACCTCTCCTGTGAATACAGGCTGAGGGAGTTGGGGTTGTTCAGCCTGGAGAAGAGAAGGCTCTGGGGAGACCTTATAATGGCCTTCCAATACCTGAAGAGAGCCTACAGAAAGAATGGGGAGGGACTATTTATCAGGGAGTGTAGCAACAGGATGAGAGGTAATGTTTTTAAATTGAAAGAGGGGAGATTTAGATTAGATATTAAAAATTCTTTACTGTAAGGGTGGTGAGACACTGGAACAGGTTGTCCAGAGAAGCTGTGGATGCTCCATCCCTGGAAGTATTTAAGACAAGGCTGAATGGGGCTTTGAGGAACCTGGTCTAGTGGGAGGTGTCCCTGCCCATGGCAGGGGGCTTGGAACTCAATAATCTTCAAGGTCCCTTCCAATTCTAACCATTCTATGATTCTATGAATTTCCCACACAACCTCCCTGGGAGTGTTACTTTCCAGTGAGGATGTCCATGATTCTCAGCATCTCTTGTCCTCACCAGAAGTATCCCAGATGCAGCAGGATGCCAAGTCCTGCAGAGCAGAATACAGTGTAAGACTGCAGAGCTGTGTGGGTGAAGATGCACATTCAAGGATGGGAACTGCAGAACAACTGATTGCTGAGGTAATATTTCCCCATTGCTTTGCATGATTTGCAAAACTGATACATGACTTTTGGTCTAGCTCTGTAGTAATAATCAGATAAGTACAGCGAGATATTTGGTATTGATCTACTCCTAATCAGAAATCAAACTAAATCTTAATTTATGACAAAGTGTAATTAACTATTTTGTTAATTACTATAATTATCCTCCCCACACTTATTTTGACAGCAGTCAGTAGCAGAAAACTATTTCCTTAAATTGCTGTTGCCTATTATGAATGAAAATTCATACAATTTTGACAAATGATTTTATTGTTCTTTTAGCAGCATGTTCTGGAATAGACAGCTTTTCAGAAAAAAATGGCCATCTACTTAAAAACCAAGCTAGAAAGGTCACCTACAGAAGATTAGCTGTACTGGAGCTAAAAAGCATCACATTTGACCAAATACAAAATTCTTTTTCTTTCCTCTCCTGTGTAAGGTTCTTTGGACACCTACATGACATTATGGGATAAGGGCAGCGGGGGTGGGGTTGCGAAGAAGAAGAAGAGGAAGGAAAAGAAGAAGAGAAGGGAGAAGAGAAAACCAGAATGCTTTATAATAGTCACTAACCCAGAGGTGGCCAGTGAGGGACAAATAGGCTAAAAGCAACCCATGAAATTCTATGATGTTTTGCCTACTGAAAATTATCCCCTTTCTTTCTCTGTTGTAGCACACAGAGGCAACATGAAACATAGGTGGTGCCCTGGGACTTAATGCTGGTTTTAATTTTACCATAAACCAAATAGATGACTTAGAAATGAGATGTGATCATGGCCAGAAATCTTTGAAAATGTAGGGATTCAAGTGGGGACTCTTCATATGCTTTTAAAGCTGGAATCAGACCATCTGCTCTGTGCTTCATTTAGCAACTTCTATTCTTAACTAAAATACTTTTTGAGCCAGCTACTTCAGCACTGCAATTCCTTCTTTCTGCCCAGCAGAGCTCAACCTCTGGGGAGGACTGATAGAGTTTTTAATACAGTGCATTGTCAAAGTAAAACTGACGTTCTCTTGCTGGGACAAGGTTTACCAAACGGCAAACAAGACATGTGGCATTAACAGGAAAACTGCTTCCACTAAGATGGGTCTATATTTTCCATGGGTTGCATCTCCCACTAGGAAAACAAGGGACTAGGGAAACCTGGTACAGTCACTCTGCTCACAGCTCCTGTGATTTGCACTTGCTGAGTCTGATTGCTCCTGAGTAGAATTCTTTGTTGCTTGTCTGTACACAAACTTCTGGGCTGCTGCTGACTCTTCGGAAGTGTCAGGGTCATATTTTGAAATGACAGAAATGGCGAACAGTCCTGTGTAGAATGGCAGCGATAGAGTTAACTGAGTTGGCACCTCTACTGTGAAAGTACAACACACGTATTATTTCCTAAGTGGTAATGACTAACGTGGTCAGCAGTTGGTGCCAATACTGAGCATTTGGTTAACCTCCTAGTTTGCTTGTAGCAAAAGTAATTTACTCAGTACACAGACATCTACCCCAGTCTAATCTCCTTGACGAGAGATTACAAAGGGGTGGCAGGCTGAAGTGGCATAAAATTCCAAATACCATATCTATTTTTACTCATTGACAATAGAGTAATATCCGTGGGACAAGGATTAGTAAACAGAGAAAGATATTCTTTCTTAAAAGCCAGCTTTTCTCCCTGGTTTAAAATCACAGTCAAGCAGATCTTCAAAAGTGAAATAAAAAGTTCATCACTGGGATGGATTTCTGCAGTATGGATCTATAGAAGGTAAATTTCAAAATTACACAAAGCCATACAGAAATGAATGAGGTGTTCATATGAAGGGCTATTTATACAGGGTGTACTTGCGTGATTTGAGAACAAGAAACAAAAAGACCAGAGTATGAGACATATGACTATCCACAAAAGGACCAGGGAGCTTGATTCTACTGAAATACTGACGTGACTTGTGATACTTGATGAGCTTCTAGAGTCACATGGCAAGAGAAAAAGTTCAGTTGCTATTAAAAATCACGCTATTTCTAGCCCTTGTTACAGAGGAAAGTTTGAAAAAATGATTGAATACATACACACACACTGTGTACTCTGTGTATATCATGTGTATACACACTGTATACAAACATTAAAGAGATAAAAAGAGCCAAAATGCACTTAATAGAAGCCTCATGATTTAGCCTAGTTTCATAATTTTAGGGTTTCTGAATTGTGGTTTATGAATGCATGGGTTTGGCAAAATACCATCATCATAACTAAGCAACGGCTTAATAAATGAATCTAGATGCATTAACAGGATGTGGAATGTAATGCCAATAAATACTAGATAGGAAATTAAATTCAAATAATGAATAAATATGAAGAAAATTTCTGAGATTTATCATGAATAGAGAGAGAGGGAAGGACCTATTGCTTAGTTACTCTACTACCTTTACACACAGCAGAAATTTACCATTGATTTAATTAGATCAGGATCAAGCCAGCAATTGGCAATTTAAAAAAAACATACCTTTAATGTATTTATTTAATAATGGTTACTGATAATTTACTTGGGTTAAAGTCATCACTGGCACCTGGAATATTCTTTTGCAAGGGGTAACAGACATGAAGAAAATTTTTTATAAAAATCCATTAAGTGAAATATTTGGGACCATCAATAGACTGATGGTAACCCTCATGCCCATTAGTTCTCCAACACCTGAAAAACAGTTCCATGCATTTCTACAAGTTTATCCAAAAATAAGTATTGCCACCAACAGAATAGCCACAAAATACCCATGGACAGACAAGGGCTATGGAATCCAACACTGCCCAGATAACAGTCACATCGATTTCACTTGCTCTAATTCTACCGGCTCTGTGAACTCATTACCATTTCGACTCTACTCTTCCCATTTTTCTTAGACTCCAAAGAGAACATTCTAGGCCTTGATAATGCTTTAGAAACCTAAACACCACCAATATCAAGACAAAGGCTCCCTTGACAGCCCCATCTGTGTGTTCTGCCATCCCAGACAGCAGTAGAGGTGGATGCCGAAATTCATCATCCAGTAATACCTGAGAATTTTTTCGGGCTGCTTATGGTTCACTGCCTCACTGGTGCAGTCCTTGTGACTTTCTTTGAATTCCCACAAGGATGGTTAATCATCCTTTTCACTCCAGCCCCAGTTCTAGTCTCAGTCAGTCCCAGTGCTTGCCGAGAGGCTTGTTACCCATTGCACCACCTCCCCAGGCAGGTCCTCAAGATGCCACCACTGGCTCTGGGGTGGCAAATGGGCCACCAGGAAGCTGAGCTGCTCTAATGCAGTCTGCCTGTGCGGGGTGCAGGATTTCCCATTTCCACCAGTAGCTTACGAGTGAAACTTCCCAACTTCTGCTGTCGATCTATCCTCCATATTTTCATCAATAGACGGTTCCCTTTACCCTCTTTGCTTGCCCTTTCCACCTTTTAAAAAACAATTTCTCTTTATTGGTCATATGATTCAATAAAGTTATTCTCTTGATAAGTGTGAAAGGTCTCTTTCTTCTTGCCACTGCAGTGTGTACTTCTGCAACTCCCTATTACCACAGCTTCTGCTTCAAACTATCATCTTTAAAGGTCACTTGTTTCCTTACACATGCAGTCAAGCCCAACAATGATTTAATGACACCTGAAGAAGCTTGTATTAAAATTACCCACGGTGCAATCATAAATAATTATTAAGCAAAAGAAGAAGAAAGTAAACACGTTTCTTTTCGAGAAACCAACACCAAAGATATTAGTTAAAATGTTAAAGTATATTAACCAATTACATAAACCCCTTTCATATTGCCTTGCTTCATTTCAAACATGGCACGGGCTATTTTGTCTGTGAATTCAAGTGGAACAAAAAGCTGCAGAATGCAATTTGTGTCAGGAGCCGGACTGCGGAGGGACAACTAATTCTAATTAGTGCAAATTCCCCACGGGCCACCGAGAGGCCTCGCACAGGAGCCGCTGCTGCCGCCGCCAAGCCCCTTTGCCCACAACAGGTGGGCTGGGGCGCCTGCCATAGCCCTGGCGACAGCTGAGGGCAGCCCCTTCGCCGGACACCCCTAATTAGTGGCTTGCACGTCCAGCCTTTGAAATGATATCTTTTAATATAGTTCTGAACTAAGGAAGATTGGCTTTTCTAATTGGTTAAAATTGGAGTTTGCCAAGGACTGCTGGGCTGCAATGCCGGTCGCACTTCCAGCTCACAGCCGAAAACTCATTGCTGATCAGCGCAAAAAGGGTAAGGCGGGGAAAAGGAATTACTAGGGGGAAAAGTCTCAGCTGTCTGATAACACTGGTATTCTAGTGAGCACGTCCCTGATGCAAAATATTTCTGTAACTCATTAACATTCAACATTTGATGCCCATTAGAAATATGCTTTTAAAATTCTGATCGATAGTAAAAAATTATGGTGGCAAGGAAGGTACTGGTCATTAACCTAACTAATAGACTTCTCAACTAAGTGTCATTTTGAACCACACCGTCTAAAGCAAAGTCAGGGTAAGAGTGGCTGCCTGATTTCCAGCCTGCCTTCCGTCAGCCCTGCTCCCATTCATGAAAACTGCTTCTGCGAGGGCGCAGTCAGCCCTAATAAGAGAGGCAGCCCTCCTGCCCTGCCTGCGGGAGGGAAGGGAAGAGAGAAGATGCAACAAGATTTTATACAATATGCCAATTAGAAATGTTTTTGAAATAGCCGAGCAATGAAGCACGCTTCACACAGCTAAACACCAGTGAAAAACTTTGTTTTAATCCTGCTGAATTATATACATTGAGTTATTTGAGGAAGATGCTCAGCTGTTAGAGATTCCAGCGACTGGGGGTCTGACACATGAACTGTAAAAAACGTTTTACTTTACTTGCTTTTCTCCATGTACCAGCTGACAGGATGCTATGGCAAAAGAAGAACTGGCAAAGCCTCCAAGGAGCTCTGCTGGCCTCGCTTCCCAGCAGGCTGATGCTTTGGAGGAACGCCGGAGCTGTCCTTGTGTGCTGGTGCAGTGACCCACCATGTACTTCTGTGTGTGCTGCCCTCAACACTGCCCAGGCTGACATATTTTATCCAAAGGATACTACCAGCTCTACTAAACAGCTATTCTGTACGCCTCTGTTCCTCTGTACTAAGGGCTTTACTTAGGGACTTTAAATAACCCTTCTTCATCATTTCACACCAGTCTTAAACTAACAGGGTTCATTTCCCTGCCTTTATTACATTTACTTTTACTACACATTTCAGCTAAAAACACTCCAGAGGGGTGTGCCAACTATGACTATGTCACAAGAATGATTTTATTAAGAAAATGCCTCCAATACTTCCTCATAGCATTTTCCACTACTATTGTTTGGGTTGCACCAGAGGCTAAAATGTGACTTCTTTTAATAACACATTTGCATAAGTTGATCTGAAAGATCCCCATGTGATGACATTACTCCAGGGTTGTCCTGTCATCTCAAAAAAGCCTGAGGTGCTGGTCCCAAAGAGATCAAACCGAAGAATTAACTAGTCTTCATAAAGCAGGAACATCTCTACAAGCACTAAAA
This sequence comes from Nycticryphes semicollaris, assembly GCA_013400055.1. Classification (NCBI taxonomy): domain Eukaryota; kingdom Metazoa; phylum Chordata; class Aves; order Charadriiformes; family Rostratulidae; genus Nycticryphes; species Nycticryphes semicollaris. The sequence continues at coordinate 824,887 of VXBJ01003405.1, forward strand.
CAAATGATTATCGTTTCTTTTTGGCGATGGTCTATGCCAAGCTAGAGAAAAACAGAGCTTTCTAACACTGACAATCTGGTATATTGAAGTATGACCATTATTTTTTATTTTCCACATTTTTGGTCCAAAGACAGTTCTGAGTAATTGATTCCCATAATGAGCTATGGTTTGTTAGTCAATTTAATTTATAATTGAATTGGATGGATGTAACTCTGTGTAAAATTGTCTCTGAAGAATCTGTTTTGTTCGTCTGTTCAACTTCTGACAGGGATGTAAGAAAATCTAAATTATTCCCCTCTGCAAGAGGGAAAAACTCTGAAAGTCTCAACATCCCTTGTGAAATTAAGAGGAAAAATATTTTTAATAGTTGCCATGCAAAAATAATATGGCTTTACTAAAATTTATACAACCCTGACGATTAACACATTAATGCCTGGAATGGTGGCTTAAAATGAAAATCAAAAGATGGGCATGTATGTGAATCAGCAGTCCTGCCTGAACAGCTGGAAAGATCAATTTTTACCAGAATGAAAACCACAGATAGACATTTACAGGTAAGTCATGTCTTGCTTCTTTGCAAATACTGCAAAATCTGGAGAATTTGTTTCTCCATGCTTTTATACCAATAATCCAATGATACAGCTTCACTGGGAAATAGCTGGTGAAAAGAATCAGACCCAGTGGATTAAATTTTTCTTCTGTTTACAGCTTGGAAACCCAGAGTTGCTCCCACTGCCATGAAATGCGGGAGTGCCGTAAATTCAGTTTGCTTTTGTAAAGAGATTTGGGAATTGCCACTCTATCCTCTGTGGGCCTTCTCTTGGACATTGCAAAGTTCATGAAATAACAGAGCAGTATAAGAGAATGACTTCTGCTTAGGAGCAGAGGCAGGGAGGAAATACCTTGAGCTAGGATTTTGAAGATGAACATGAGGTTCCATTTTTAAGTTAATTTTGCCCTGGGGTTCCTTGGTCCTCAAGACTCACATACAAACCCACTTTCATTCGGAGAAAATGTTCAGGTTCTCGCCATGTGCTGAATACAGTTCCCACCTAATGTTTCATGTCTAAAGAGAATCATTGAGCATCTCTGTCTCCATTACTGGTCTTAGCAAGACATACCAAAATTGAAAGATACACTTAGCTTACAAGGAAAAGCAAGTGAATTAGTTCATGCAATATTTGTATTTTTCTATATAGAGATATAGATATTTGTCATTGATTGTGCGTCAGCAGACATCTATGCTAGCAGTAAAAGAATTGCTACACTATTATGTAAGCATAGTATTTCTTGTAATCTAGCCTCATGCAAAAGCAAAATATACATTCTCTGTTTGCTGAAAAAATAAAGTGTGCTGAGAAGCATTGCAATGGGATAGGTGATGATGATCAGCTATTATCAGTCCCAGCAGGCACATATTTTTTCTTAACAGCCGCAGGGCTGCTGCTCTGAAAGCCAGGCACAAGGATTTTTTAGTTCAGAGCATTTCACATTGCTTTTTAGAGGCAGGCATGACACACGGCTGCACAAACTCTTATGGCCTCCAGTTAAGGGGTCGCTTAACAACCTCATTTGTCTACTTTTGCATCAAGTCCCCAATAAATTCTGATGGGCAACAGGCTCCCAGGCTCCTTATGTTATCCAGACAATGTTTTGGGTTTTTTTCCCTTTCCCTGTAAAAGTAACAGTAGAAGTGTTGCATCCAATCTTCATCATATTGCAGAGTTTGTTTATAATGTTTCTGACCTTTTTTCCCACTAGCAACTATTTGCTCTGGTTGAAGGGATATGAGGCACGTTCAGTGACTGGTCACACCTACTCACCTTTGCTGAAGTGTATGAGGTCACAAAGGTGGAACTGAGGAGAAAATCTGGCCTATTACATCCACTTAAGAGTTACCACAGCCTGTTTATTTCTGGACTATGCTACACAGATGCAATAGCAGGAGGTGGCTGGAGCTATTGAAGACTGTTCTTATTCTTAATTACTACATTCTAGATGAGAAATTCTTTAATAGAAGTAATTTTCAGCACTGCAAATGCACAGGAGACAATGAAAGTTGTTTCCAAAAAATGTTAAACCTGACATCAATCATTTATACATAATGCACAAAGCAATGAGGGCAAACTCTTCAGAGCAGATAAGAGATGTCACAGTAAACTTATGTTCCAAGGCAGCGGTATCAGTTACGATCGATCACTTGGTAGCCAGTGGAAGTTACATTTTTACTTTAGTCTTTAAACTCTTTTGACTGCACTACCAAAAGTATTGTTTTAATCTAAAGTGCTAGATCAATACTTCTGATCAATAAGCATTCATTTCCAACTAACAAGGACAATGGTTAGTGGATTCCTTTAAACATTTTCATTTCAAGGAAATCTCTGCTGTTCTAGAAATCAAGATCTCTAACAAAGAGTACAAGAAAAAGGAAAATGAGCACAAAACATAGCAGAGAATTTCCAGATAAATTTAGCTCTTCCCTAGCATAATTTTTCTTTTTTCTATGATGCTAAATCAGTAAATATTCTGTATGATGATTATATTTTAAGTAATTACAAAATTCAACAGCATTACTATTAATTCTTCTCACCAAAACATACAAAGCCAAACCAAAGAAAATCCAAACCACAAATGACCAAAACCAAACTGACAAACTTCGGTTGTTGAAAAATTAATCCCTAGTGATCAACAAGCACATCTTAGAAAAGTACCCCTGCTTCATTTGGTAGAAGATTTGGTATAGCTTCCATGAAGCTCAGATGAAATTAGCCCCAAGACTGGCAACCTGTGGCACAAGTGGCAGACAAGAGCTGATCTTCTTTAGAGTGAACTTTTCTTCTTGGCCACAGACAGATCTTGAGGACTCGTCTCTCTTCCCGCATTTCCTGGAAAAGCCAGACACTATCTTGCCAGAAGAACTTTCTGTCCCTCCCTGCTTAGTTCTGGGCTTTTCAGAACAGGACACAGTTCTGCTTTAAATGTCCCAGGAACTCTAATACATGTTAGAGATATGTTTGGCTACAGAGAAATTAGGACGTTCACCACAGTGGCATGTACAGACCACTCCCTTTTATTGTACGAGCCTAACTAGGAGAGAACACGTTGTTTTCAGTGCCTGCAGCTGTGCTTAGCAGTCCCCACTTAACATTCTCCAACTTTCCATCACCCCCACACAATGATTTGCTGCTTCTCACACTGTCTTCTCCTCAAGACACTGGCTATTGTTTACATGGCAAAGAAAGACTAGAGATAAAAAAACCCAACTGGATTCCTTCGGGCTGGGCTTTCAGCATCCTGCATGGCAGCAACTATGTGCTTGGTGCCCTCCATCCCCTAGTGGCAGTCCTGGCACTGAGGCAGTGTAAGCTGTTTAACTAGTTGTCCACAGGCACCTCTTCCACAGGGTGTAAAGTCAGGTTGCTGCAGCCACTGCACACCCCCTCCATTAGCATCTTCTCCAAAGGACGGGTGTTGAGGGGACTTGTTGCCTGGTGGCCCCTGCCTACACGGGGGCCCAGGGTGTTGCCCTGCCTATGTGACACTGGCTTGAAAACACAAATCAGAGCAGAGCATAAAGCCTATGCTATACCTTCTCTTCCTTCACGGCTGGTGACAGAGCTGTGGTTTGGATGGGGTGCAATTAAAATACAATATACACTCTATTCTATTGTTCTTACAAGCTTCATTCCCCTTCATACATCCTTGGCATTACTTTGGGGTTTGAATCAACCCCAAAATTCAAAGCTAAGTAAGACAATGTGTCTGTTTTAATTTGTATTTATCATAATCATTGTATTTTATCTGCACTTCCCCCAGAAAAAAATCAGGCAAGTTTTGTTCAAATGCATCCATCCCAATGAACTTTAAGAGGAGTCTGGGCCAAGCTTGGTGGTTCATGCCATCTTTGCTCTTAATGCTATATATGAGATACAGGAGAAGCCAGCTGCTAACGTCAGTTGCATGTAGATTACACTTTTCTCACTCGGAAATGATGGGAAAAGAATTTTGGCTCCATGAAATACAAAGAGTCCCCTCAGACAGAAGGCTTAAAGCAAAATGAATGGAAGGTCAAACTTTTGCAGGGCTATTAATCTGCTCTGTGACTTATGCAGATTGGAAAATATATGAGAAATGTAAACAGAGTGTTCACTCTGCATTAGATAGCAGAAGATAGGCAGAGCCTGAATAGATAACCTTTTGTGAACACTGGGAAGCTGGATTTTATGTGAGAGCTGTATGAGTCCTACTCTTTATGGTGCCTATTCATCTAGTACAGTACTCAAGTATGAAGGAGTGGGTGAAGGAGGAGGGACAAGAGGAAGAAGGCTGTGGGATAGATGCATAAATTTACCGTAAATGGTAAAAATCTCATTGACTTAAATGAAACCAAGAAATCAGTCCTGCTTTTAAAGGCAATGGAGACAATGAGTGATATGGACACAGGACTTTGGGCAATACTACAATAATCAACCTGAAAAAGTGGCATATTTATGAGCACCCAAAATCACACTAAATCTTAACACAAGCTTATACTTCATAAAATGCTATTGCATTTTCCTCTCTCTTTTTTGTTCAGTTTCTTTCTCCCCAGCTATTTTGGCTTTGTTCTCCCTCCTTCAGGTGTTTTCCAGACACAAATACTCCCTTGTTTCAAAACCTGGTTCCTGTTCATTTATTTCCCTGACCATGCCTTCTCTATCCTTCACTGTAGTCTTCTCCTCAACTAGTCATGACCTTTTCCCCTCCCCTCCCCTTCAATAGACATTTCGCCTGGGTATTGACACCAACATTCCAGTTTGGTTGAAATCAAGTAAATACTGCATCATCTGAATGGTCCCCATCAGAAGCTGATCAGGCAGAACACAGTCAAATCCTTGCTTGCTTGGCTCATATCCTTTTCTGCTTCCAACGATTTTCCCACTACTAAAACTCCCAAATGCTCCTCTGTATGCCCCCATAACATCACTATGTGACTGAAAGATGATTCAGTACCCTCCAGCCAGCCACTCCAGCTAGGCATCCCTATAGACTAGCCCAGAAGAAAAAGATACTGGATGTTTTCCACTATTCTAAGGTCTAGGCATGTAACTTAGGTGCTCTGAAAGCACTCATGTCTCTCCTTCTCTCCTCTTCATAGGCAGTTTAGCCCTCAAGTTCCTGTGCTGTCCTCTGAATTGCAGTCCAGTGAGATGTTTAAGAGTAGTTAGCATGAATAATTCTCTTTGAGTTCACCACCTACCTGATACTCCGAGCAAGCACCAGGATTTTACTGCCTTCTGCCACTACTTACAACCAAACAAAGCAGATAGAAAGAAGATGAAAGAGGAGCTAAACTAATACATGACAACAGTCTACTCTACATGATCAGCCGCAGTCCTGCTGGAATCTGAAGACTACTACTGGCCCACGCACTGGAGTTTGGGAGCCTCACTAAGCCAGGTACCTGAGGTACGACACAACTAGAAGTGTGTACAATCACACAGCATATTAAACAGCTGATGTTACATGCTTTGGGGGAATATTTCCCCCCAAATAACTGTGGGAAATATTAATTATTTATGGAATATTTGCATAACTGCATAATGTGTCTAGATATAAATAACAGATTATTTGCATAACTGCATAATGCCACTAATCACGGGAAGAAAAGAAGAACAAAATATTTCTGGCATTTGATCACACTGTGTCATATATGCTCTGTGATTTTTCTTCAAGCTCTCCCAGAGAGGAGCCAAAGCTGCATCCCATAAGAGGAACAATAGGTAAGTTTTCAAACACTTCACAAATCTTGTGTAGTAGTCCAGCTGCAAGGCCTTGCCAACCCCTACAGGCCGGATGCCCCTTTGCACAGACCTTGTCCAAAACTGGAAAAGAAAAACAGACGATGCGCACAATGTGTGTAAGTTTCTACAACCAAAATTCATCCTTAGTAATACTGTCCCCCTTGTCTCTTAGGCAGCAGTTTTTGTCCTTACATCAAAGTGCTTTAAAAGGGGAGGAAGTATCATTCTGCAGATAAAGACACTAGCCCCCAGAAACATGAAATGACTTTCCCAAAATAAGAGGGCAAATAAGGACTAAAAATGGCATTGGCAGGATTCCCCACTGGCCTCTACACCAGGCTGTATCTCACCAGCTAATAAGAAATTATGCTTGACCATTAAAATCTGTGCCTGGTGCATGACTGCTCTGCAGGCCTGTGCTGCTCTGTGCACAGCTGCCCACCTTCCCCTTTCCATTAAGCTGGATCCTTTGCAACCCACCAGCAAGTTTCTCTAGAGAAGGGCAAACTGGGCTCCATCGCTCCTGTTCAGGGGAGGTGGAGACACTGCTCCTGCAGATCAGTGGCCTGCAAGCTTGGGTGTCGGGTCAGGGAGACAGGTGAAAGGCCTGCCCAAGGCTCAGCAAAGCAGAAGCATCCTGGAGAAGGAAAGCTGCCCATGTCATGCAGAAAGATATCAGTCCAGAGGGATACCTGTGTGCAATCTCTTTCTCCCTGTCATTGAGGAGCTCAGAGAAACACTGGGGTGATACCACTCTAGCTTAAAGGTATCAATAAGCAGAAAAAAAGCCTGAAAATACAAGCTGAGTTTATCAAGCTTTAATATTCCCTAATAATCACTGTTCTTTTCTCTGTTAAAGATTTCCTGGTAACTGCTGCTCTTTTCTCTGTTAAATACTGTTTACCTCAGTGCTGGAGTTTCTAACATACACAACACTGACTTCATTTTTAATGGTATTTTAGTCTAATTTCAGAAGCTGATTTCCCAGTACAAACCCAAGTAACAAATGTATAATTATCCTCATAAATAACCCAGCACCTTACAGTTTCAAACAAGTTTCCCCACAAGGCACAAGTGCCCTATATTACATTCTTTTAAAGTGTAAGTTGATTAAGGTAAAAATTAGTTGTTATTACCTTATGGACATTTTAGTTTTCACAGCATTTTAAAGCTGGTCCTATCAGGAGTAGATTTGTTGCTGCCCACTGGTACAATCATCAGGAAAATTAATAATCATGTTCAGTCTGACTATAAATCATTGTGGTACAGGCAATTAATTCCTGTAGAAATATGAAAGATCTATAAGTAGTATTATTGTGTAAACCACATGTTGTGAAAACTCAGATCGAGCACAGGCAAATTACAAAAGCAATGCTCCTAATTTCATTGTGATAATACCGGGTCATCCGAGGCTGGACAGCCAGAAGTTCTGAATAAATAATGCTGGCAGCTCTTAGCAGCTTACGGATGTTGTATTGTGTTTATGCTGCATTTGCGGTTCTTGAACCTGATATGGAATGGGTTGCCCAGAGAAGCTGTGGAAGCCCCTTCAAGGCCAGACTGGATGGGGCTTTGAGCAACCTGGTCTACTGGTAGATGCCCCTGCCCACAGCAGGATCTTTAAGGTCCCTTCCAACTCAAACCATTCTATGATTCTGTTCTGTGATTCTATCATTCTATGAAATATACTCTTACAGAAACCTGAAACTCAGTTCCACTTGTTACAAGTGAAATCGTTTCAAAAATCTCTGGATTTGAGTTTTCAATATTTAGGAAATCAATCAAACAAAATTCACATACCAGAGAAAAAAAATAATATTTTGCCACCATCTTTTAGTCCATCAGACAAATCATTCTCTAGGGATTAATTTCATTCCAATTCACTATACCTGGTAACATTTAATAACGGCTCAGACTGGAAGGTACTGGCTAGATGAATGGTAAAATCTTTACCGGTGGGTTGCTGGGTTTTCAAAAGCCAGAATGAAAATTGAAGAAACAATGAAGTGAAGTGTCTATGGAAATGCAGAGATAAACCAATTCACTTAGAAAAAAAATGAAATATTATAAGTAAATATTTTCTAAAGGCATTTTAAAAAGATGGATAAACTTCCCTCATTAGGCACGTACAAAATGTCTTCCACTGCTTGATCCATCTTTGAAATCAATTACTTTGAGGTATAAGTACCCAGGCTTCACAGGGAAGTTCATTATTGAAGAGTATATCCATGAATAAGGAAGCTCCCCCTTGGAAAATCTTGCAGGACATTTTTAATAGTTTCTAAGATGGAAGCGGAATAGACAAATAATTATCTGGCGTATGGGGGTCCCGCTCCCCATGCATTCATCATTTACTAAATTTTCAGACGTGTGTGTGTAAAAATGAAGCTATGAACTAAACTAGGTATCACAGAGAAAATGTACCTACATACTTTACTGGATGAAACAGCACGCTACCAGAAAGCTACTGCCGGTAGTCAGAAAAGAAAGCCCAATTTCCTCATTAGGAAATAGATGTAAATAATTCAGGGACGTGATGTTTTCCATTGAGATACATGATGCATTTAATGCATTTTAAATAGTTGAAGGAAACTCCAAAGAAGCTTACCTGCTTCCACAAAGATATACACAGATTTTTATAATAATATATGGGATTTTAGACTACTTGCTGGCCACAATGGTATAATTTGTTTGTTAAAGACAAGCTTGTGCTTAAGACATTGAGAAAACCATTGAAAAAACTCTTTGCACTTCCAGTAAACCTGCAAACAAGCATACCAAGATTGCAGAAATAAATTTGCTTGTCACTTTGTCTCTTGCCTTTTCTTCCACATGCTCCCAAAGAAAATCTGGATCTTCCAAATGAACCTAGCCATGTCCTCAGCTGCTTTTGAGTAATGATTCCAATAATTGCTGTTAACAAAATTTTGTGATTTTTCAGCTAACCTGTAGGCTTTACTGGGCAATCATTGACATATTTCAGGATGTACAAAGGCTGTTCATATCCTTGGATAAAAGGTCTGTGCCTATCCATGCTGCTTGTATTTATACAGGCTGAGTGGGCTGGGACTGCCCCCTGTACATTTGTTGTATAGACAGAGAGATCTGAAACTCTCGCATACCACCCACATATGCCCCAAACCTGCTGTGTACTGCTGAAGTGTAGCTAAATGTGTTCTTTCATTTGGGTTTCAAATGACATTTTCATTTTAAATTTCATTTTAAATTAGCCAAATCTGTGTTATCATCTAGGTTTATACGGTCATTACAGAGCTTTGATAAACATCTAGGCATATCATATAGTTGAGTGTAATCTATCTAATCTATCTGTCTATCTCCTTGCAATTCTTCCCATATACGGGACATAAATCTTAGGCAGGGATTTGAGGATGTATTAGGATAGTATCAAAAGAGATGAAAATCACAGCTGTTCCAGCTAAAAGCCCTTCCTGATTTGTTAAACAAACATAAAACTGACTTGAGAATTTCCCAGATTCACCTGGTTCAGCTGTATACAAAGAGCGGTTAAATTAAATGATCTTTCTCACAAAGGTCAAAAGTTAAGTGCCCCTGGTTACATGAGGCCTCATGCCTAATGGGATGATAATCCAATTCTATGGCATCTAGAAATAATTCTTCTTCTAGTTATTAAATATGCATGTCTATCCCAAGCAAAATATATTGGAGCAGTGAGAAGTGGAGCTAATACACTGCACCAGAGTAGTTGCAAAAATGTCAACTTGGAGCAGAGAAGAAAAAACAAACCAAACCTCCCACAGACAGTTCCAAAGGGTAAAAAAAATTAGAAAATTATTTGCAAAGTCAAGTGCTCAAAACAAAACCCAAAAGAGGACAGCTCTCACGCTGTAGTTATGTGACTTTTCCCAGGCAATGTTTATTCTAATTTTGATGTAACATTTTAATGATCAACTAACTACTGATAAAAGGAAGAACAGGAACTTCATCTTGCAGGGTAGTAACTTCACAGCAGGCTTAGTTTCCACAGACAATCACCCATGTTATCTGTAAGATTTTCCTATTCTCATGCCGATAAAATTACAAGTCCTGGTTGCAAAGAAACAAAATGCCATCGTGGAAATTAAAGTTCCTTTAATCAGAAACCTCACAGGCAACCAACCTTTTAATCCTTCTGAGCTGTTTACTGCCAGAATTGCATGGAGTTAAAACTAGTAAAACTCAAAAGAACTTTTAGCAACGTATTTCAGTGCTCTTCTGCGTGCCACACTGCTTTTCATCAACAGCTTAGGAAATTCTGAACAGGTAAATGAAAGAGGCAGATGTCAGACCCTCTGATCAAGGTGCACATGGGGGAATGCTAACTGCATTTCAATGGCACTACTTGCCAGGTGTTGGATGCTTTCTGCAAAAGAAATCAAGGGTCACAGAGTCTAATCCTTTCTGTTGTAGCCTCTCCCAGTGGTTAATCACTTGCATCGTTAAAAGTATGGGCCTTTCTTGCTTATTTGTAATTAGACTGCGATGCTTTGTCTGGGAAGCCACTGGTCCTCGTTATGCCCTACTCTACTAGCTTATACAGTGTAATACCTGGAAACACTTTTTTCCTGGAACATACCTTACACTTACCTCTAAATCATCTTTCTGATAGACTGATTTCGTGAAGCTCCACTCACTGTAAAACATTTTGTCCAGTCCTTAGTTAACTTATAACAATACTTTTGCACGTAACCTCCTTATTAAAATAGAGGCACCAAAGTTGAACACAGATTGCCAGCATAGCCTCAGAACAATGAGCACAAAAGTAAATCCCCTTACTGCTCACTGCTCCCCTGTTTATATAGGAAGGATTGCGCTAGCCATTTTGGCCACTTGGAGGTCAGGGTCAGTGTCTAAATATTTCCTGAATCTTGAGCACAGGATTTTCCTGAGCACAGTTCCCCTTTCCCAACATGCAGATGGCTTTACTCTTTCCAAGCAACTTTGCATTCCGTGATGCTACAGCACATGGTATTTGGGCAGAGTAGCCTACCAATGCTATTGCTCCATGAACCTTAAGCCACTACTCGCCTGCTGGCTGCTGATTTTCATCCCTGAGTTGTCCCTTGAGCAGCCATGACTACATTAAAAGCGAACACTCTCCCTTCCTGGGAAAGTTCTAGCTGGTACCATTCCTCTGATCACTGCATCAACACCTCTACCAGCAGTGGAGGACAGTGTGGGGTTGGGAGCGAGTACTGCTGCAGTAGCTTCAAATGGTTGCAGAAATAAGTAGTCAGCAATTCATTTTCTTCTGTCTAAGAGCATTAGTTCGCTAATTAGCTACCAAGTAACCAACATGCCGGTAAGAGAAAAAGCACCAGGGGAAAGGAAAAGAGCTCTGACACCAGCCAGAGCGAAGGGGAGTTACTGAGGAGCAAGGGTGATGGTAGCTGTCTAAGTGCAGTTCCCTTCGTGCCTGTGCCGAGCTCATGCTGCCAGACCCGTCACTGTTCCCCATCCAGAGCGCAAAAGGCATTGAGCGACTTGAGCTGCTGGCTGGCAGCACTTGGGAGGGAGAGCTCTCCTCTGGGCTGAGGCCCATCATGTCACCCGAGCAAGAAAGGTGGGTTTGGTGGTTTACTTCACAGCTACCTCCCTCCATCTCCCCTGCCCCCAACAGCAGCTGCTGCCTCCCCACACCCTGGGACTGCCTGGTGTGACCGGGCCAAGCTACTAGTTCAGATATTCAGGGCTCTGCAAGAGGCAGGGTGGGCGGCAGGACCTTGCTGCTCAGCGCTGGTGCTGTTTTGCCACTGATAACCCTGTCCCAGGCATTGTGTGAAGCTGGTCGTGCTGCACTGCATGCTGGCAGGGTGCTTGGCTGCGAGCCCCAGCCTCTTGCTGCACCACGTATGGGCAGTTCAGAGACACTCCTCGAACAGAAATGGGCACCTCAAGGAGCAGAGACCAACAACCAAGTCTCCCCATATGTGCCAGCTGTAGATTAAAACAACCAGAAACATCTAAGGTTCCCATAAACCCTTGAAACTTTGCGTGCAACTCAACCAAAGCAGCTGGAAAAAACCCCTCTGGCTTTTTTCTGATCATCCTTCCCCAACAGGCTACATAAACTCTACTTGGTTTGGTTTTGTTCTGAGCACCACCCAGCCCAGGGAACCGAACACCGAGGGGTAACACAACAGAGACAGCCAATGGCACAACCTTTTATATGAAAGCTGAGCAACAGGACTGACAGGGCATAGTCCTCTCATAAGGTTGGGCTTGAGGGTGAAACAGGAGTAGAGCTGAGCTACACACTTAGCAGTGCTCATCAGTTGCCATTTCAAGACTTCCTTCATAATGAAATTTCATGAGATTCATCAAGTTTCCCACAAGCTCACATATTACTCATCACTGTGGTATTTGAGCACCTTGGACCAGCTGTTTCATGTGAATCTCATTGCCATGGGCCAAAATCTCAGGAGATTTTGGATGTATATTAGCAGTTCCTGTTCATTTTTGGGTCCAGTGTAGACTTCAAACTACTAAGACATTTTGAGGACCTCAAACACAGAGGTTCCACTTTGGACTGATCTTTCTTCCTTTACCAGAAAATCACTGTTTAGATCATTTCCACTGAAGTCACTCTCTATGCATCTGTCTTCTTCATCAGTATATTCCCAGTGTGTTCTTTGTTGCACGCTGTTTTAATTAGTGTTACACAGTCTTGTATATTCAGCAAAAACCCCAAAATATGACAAATGTGATTAAATGTTTCAGTTTTGAGAACATCAGCTTAGGTAAGCTTTTACACAATAAGGCATTAATAATCTTTTGCATATGATATAAAACAATTTTCTGTGATTGATTAACTGTGTGCTGATCTTAACAACGATAACAATGGATGAACACTTTACACATTGTGTAGGCAGATACAGTTACAGAGATACACATAAAAAATTACCATAGAATTAGGAAGTAAATAAATGTTTAAGTCAAATATTTGTGCTTTTATCCTTGGAATCTAATGATGACAAAGTTTATCGGATATTTTACATTTTACTCGGCAGCAATCATGTAGTTATCATTGATAGATGAAAACAGAGAAGAATTGGCTTATGAATTCCAATAAATAAAGCATTTTTAGTAAATTTGCCTGCATCAGTGTGTACGCTTTTGTGCCTGCAAACTATGTATTATCCTCAAAATGAAAAAGGGGAGTATAAAAAACCTCAAGTCCCCCAAATGAAGTAACCAAGGCTCTATGTATTAAAAGAATGTTGTCCTAATGTGTCTGGTGTGTATACACACCACTGCTCTCTACTGGGTTAAGTCAGAAATGCTTATCTTTGACTAAATGCCTATCCCACAATTAAGTGGAAATCATTTTTCTTTACCTCACTTGATAAGAATTTGTTTACAAAGCATGTAACAGGTTTTAATACTGATGCTTAGCATAAACTAAGGTGGTCATCCTGTGCAACCTAGTGACAACAACAACCCCCATATAGGGCAATTGCACCTGTACTAGTATTACTATAAACTAGATCTATATTTATATAAAGAATTAAACTGAGCTCTTTTCTAAACAGCTCCTACTCATTTAAATGGCATCAACTACCCTCTCAAACTGCCTGTGTCTTTCTTTCCTGTTTCTGGTCCCCATAGGCAGAGCCATCCCAAACACCAAGCAGTTCAAAGAAGCAGATAATTAACTACTGTCTATTGTACAAATTGCACATTTTCAATTAATGTTCTACCTCACAGGCAGGGCAGTTAGTTTTAATCAGTCTCATGACATCAACTATTGTGCTTACTGTTCTCAGATACTAGAAGGCACCTCGATGGTGTCATGCAGGCAGACTGCAGCACGTATTGACCCCTTCATTTGGTCTCTGCTGCATGTAATGCTTTTTCCTAAACGTTTGAAAGGAAAAGGTTATAAGGTGAGAGAATCACTGCAGGTCACTCTTCTTGGGAGAGGCTGTACATAGAGTTCAAATGGTTTTTAGTTCCTCTGCTCACCATTTTTGTAGCTTCATGCCTACCCTATGCTATTAAAGATGACAACAGAGATCAGGTGGACACAGAAGAGATTCAGAGCCATTTTTAATTTGCATCTGGAAGCTGCATGCCCCATTGGCACCACTGCCAATGGGTGTAGTTTAGAGCAACCTTCAGACTACCCTAGCTATACTTTGGTGGCCACCTAGAAACTGTTAAAGTGGCTTTCCTTCTGGGTTTTTTTTGTGTGTCTTATGCTGAACACAGATTAGCTGGTATAACAGCTAGGGTTAATCCCTGTACTTAAGGTATTTTGTTTTTTTTTAAATAGCCTTAAAAATTTCAACACTCTAGTGAATTAAAATTATAAAGTGTTTGGATTTGGGGTGAGGGTGTAAGAAAGATGAGAGAACATAAAACTCAGGGAGTAGAGAAAAAAAAACCACTACCACTCCATTTTTACAAATAAGAGAATGACCTTTATAATGCAGTTGGAGCCTTGCTTCTTGTCAGTTATGGGTCAGTGCCCTATTACTGTATTGCCCACACACTATTATTGCAGCAATGCAACTGCACCCCTAGAGGGAGGTTGTGTCAACATTTCTATTACAAACCCCTCTTTCCAGAAGGTTAAAACCTGCCTGTCAGCAAGGAAATAACTTTATTAAAAACAAACCCTGATAAAAATCCATTTGGCCACTTTCAAATGACTACAGCCTTGTCCCAACATAAGAAACATACTAGGTTCAAATGCTCTCATCAACTTTAGAAGAGTTTTGCTCAAACCCCTCACTCAGCTTGGCTGCACCCACAAGGCCTGCAGAGGCAAGGCACTGACGGCACCCTTGGCTTCCTGCAGCTCCTCACAACTTTAATGCCCTGGGCCTTTCCAGGGTGGGGCTAGAGCCTGGACAGGCTACTGAAAGGTGAGATTTTTCCCAGAGACCCAGCCCTGTGCCTAGTGTCAGCCCCTTGTGAGCTGGAGCCTGGAGTGAAAAGACAGGGGAAATGTTTTGCTTCATTGCAGACATCTTCAGGTGCCTCTTTCTAGTGGAGGTGACTTTTGCTCCTGCTATGAAAATAGCTATGGGAAAGCAACCAGTGACCTTTATCAATACAGGTCCCATTAACACAAGGGTAAGTAGTGGATCTACCCCTAATTTTGGGTGAAAGCTAGGGTTACAAATATCTGCATATAAAACGTATAAAGAATTATACTAAACCTGGATTTGGCTCCATTTGTTTAAAAAAACCCATAAACATACATTGAAGCCATACACCAAAAAAGCTTTTAGAGGACTCAAAGGGGTCTTTCTGTTGTAATAGGTACATTTGCTTGGGTTTTCAGTCCAAAAAATCCATTTTATGTGTATATCAGACTGGTAGATTTACATATCCGGGCAGCTTTTTAGGGAGTTAGTCTCTTGTGTGTAAATAAGAGATGTCATTTGTTAAGATCTAATAAAAAATCTTTAAATCAAGTACTTTATATTCAAAACTCCCCCTTGAAAATGAAAACAAGAGCCTGAAACTGGCCAAGCCAGAGAGGTTATTTATTCTACAGTGCAAACTCTCTGACTTTATGGGAATTTTCTCCTTAAGACAGACAGTTAAAAAATAAATAAATAAAATA
>VXBJ01003406.1:9283-48859 GCA_013400055.1 Nycticryphes semicollaris
ATTTTGCCCTTCCAGCTGTGGATATGCTCAAGAGAAAGCGGCTGCCATGTGGTTCTTTGTTGCTGTCTGAGGCTAAACCATGACAGCGACAAGAGCACATTGCTGGCTCATAGATAGTTTACTATCTACCAAGACCCCCAGATCCTTCTCCTCAGAAATGCTTTCCAGCAGGTCCATCCCTAACCTATTATCAGTGCCCAGAATTTTTCCTCCCCAGGCGCAGGACCCTACACATGCTCTTGTTGAATCTCCTTAGGTTCTCCTCTGCCCAGCTCTCCAGCCTGTCCAGGTCACGCTGGATAGCAGCACAATCTTCTGGAGAGACAGCCAGCCCTCCTAGGCTGGAATCATTAGTGAACTTGATGAGGATACACTTGGTCCCGTTGTTCAGGTCATTGATGAATATGTTGAACAAGACTGGACTGAGTTTTGGCCCTTGGGTGACACCACTGGTTACAGGCCTCCAATTTGACCTGGTTCCATTAATTACAACCCACTAAGTCCTGTCACACAGCCATTTCTCAATCCACCTCAATGCTCCCACATCTAGCCCTCAATTCGTCAGTTTCCTAATGAGGATGTTATGAGAGACAGTGTCAAAACCCTTGCTGAAGTCAAGGTAGATGACATCTCCTGCTGTCCCCTTATCCAGCCATCCAGTTACAACATCATGAAAAGCTATCAGATTGGTCAAGCAGGATTTACCTTTGGTAAATACATGTTGACCACTTCCAATGACTTCCTGTTCTTTAAAATGTTTGGAGATGACATCTATAACAAGTCACTCTATTACCTTCCCAGAGAGAGAGGTGAGACAAATCAACCTGTAGTTGCCTGGGTCCTCCTTACCCTTTTTGTAGACCAGAGTGATATTTGCCTTCCTCCAGTCCTTAGGCACCTCTCCCATTCTCCAGGACCTTTCAAAGATAATGGAGAGCAGCCCAGCAATAACATCTGCCAGTTCCCTCAGCACTCACAGGCACATCCCATCAGGGCCCATGGACTTATGGATGTCTAGTTTGGCCAAGTGGTCTTTAACCCAGTCCTCCTCTATAGCGAGAAAATCTTCCTATCTCCAGACCTTACACCTTGTCTCCAGGCTCTGGTATTCATGGGGGACAGTTTTTACAGTGAAGACTGGGGCAAAGAAGGCATGCAGCAGCTTGCCTTCTCTATGTCTTCCACCACTAAGGTGCACACCTACATGCACTTCCAACAATTTTGCACATAAATCTGCAATCCTAAAAATACTATCATAATACATCCATGCTAGTAAGACACTTTGAAAATACTCTTCAAGAGAAATGCACCAAGTTCTCCCTAGTTTTCTCAACAATTTTCCTTAAAACAGCTCAGAGATGATGGTGGACAAGAGCTTCAGAAAGATGTTATCTTTTTAAGAGTGAGTATGGACTTACAGTGCTCTATATATGAATGGAAGAAATGATACACTGAATTTATTGAAAAGCACCATATTTATCTGGAAAATTAATGATTAAATTCATATAATAACTGATAGAACAACAGGAAAAGAATGACCTTAGCTATTGCTGCACAATTGTAGCTATATGGAAAAAAGTACACATATGAACTACGTTTCAACTCCTGCAGAAAACTCTAAACACCACCATCCAGAGTGGGAAAGTTCACAACAGCCATTCTACCAGATGCAAGATTAGACAGCCAAGGTCTCTACTTTATTTTGTTTATCACTATATTAAGACTGCAATCTCTTTACTTCCTGTGCACTTACAATTAACGCACTGCCTCATTTTCAACCTTCATCCACGTTTCTTCATCATATGAACGTGAATGACTGATCAGTTTAATTTTATCTCATTTACAATTCCATGGACAAATTCAGAGATAAACAGTCACTCTATTACCTCCAAGATTCCACCAAAAAGGAAACATTTTTCAGGCAAAATTCTTGAATCATTCCATTCATCTGTAAAATCTGGACAGCAGCCTATCCTGATTTAGAACTATTGAGATTTGATCTTCAGTCTAGATCAGCAATAAGATGCTGAAGATTTCTTGTCACATCATTTGCTCTTTCAGCAAATATTTTTCCACTTACAAGACAAAAATAAAAGCCTCTGAGCACTCACAAAAAATTCACCTAATACCAAGATACCAATTAGTGGAAGAACACACTAAAATCGTCATGGCTAACTGCTGTGAGAAATATTCCATTCTTCATTTAGAAGGATTCTTTATTGATATTCACCCCACAGACGCACTTGCATAGACTTGGGATGATAGAGCAGTAAAAGTAAAAAGGACTAGTAAGAAAGAGGTAGTACAGTTAACATAAGAATTCTCCTCAAAACTTTGCCATGTATATTAAACAGGGGAGAAAAATCTAATTCTCTGTTACCTAAGAGGGAGCACAAGCATGATAATAGTTAATAGTCCATTTATCATACAAACCTTACTGAAAAAAATTTAGGTTCTGAATACTTGTATCTACATATAGAACTGTTAAAGACTTCTATTAGCCAAAAAAAAATTCTAAGGTAAAAACATGTCATGACCTTCTTCATTTATTGACACAGCGTGTTTTTACCCATTATTCTGACTGAACAATCATGACTTTTTCCACCAGACCTTTACACTGAAAAACTGTCTTCCCAAAAGGGTGTGAACTAAATTAGCGAATGCTGATAGAAAAACTCGGTGCAACGAGCACTCACTTTAGTCGAAGATACCAGAAGATACCTTGCACAATAGTTCACGTCCTGTAGACTTCAGAAGTTACATAGTTCATAAACACTGTATTGCTCTACTATATTACATTATGTTCTTATGGAAACTTTTTTTAAACATCACATTCACAGCAAAGATAAAACCACTGCATAAAAAAAGAATCATAAACACGCTTAGCTTCATATTCTGAATTAAGAATATTAAAACAACTTGGTGTTAAATTGTCAGTGAGATCAAAAAGAGATTTTTAAAGTTTGCTTTGTGAATGAGATGGTCTATGAATATTGTACTTAAACATATTATTTTACTAGAAGCATACACAAATCTAATGAAGCAGATTTCTTTTGCATTTCAGCTAGTTAAACTCTAGCACTGATGTTGCTGTCATCTTTTAGCTTCACATCTCTATTTATGTAACAAATTTTATGAAGTGGTTTATACACACAGTCTCTTACGTTTATTTACTTACCAACAGTATCACATGGTTCGTCTTTATGTACACAGAAATCCTTCCTAGAATTGGAGGGGAAAAGAAAAATATTAAGCAAGCCAAGCTGTCAGTGGTAACAACCGTGTGACCTATTTACAAGTAATTTGTATGGCTCAATAAATAATTATAGAAGACCATTATCTGAAAAAAGCGCATGGGGATGCAAAGGCCAGGATTATCCAGAACACGTAAACTTTATTTTGTTAGAACAGATTTAGGAGTAGTCAGGTGGCAAAACATGTACCATATATTTAAATTGCACTGTACTTAATTTCTATTTTTTCCATAAAGTAAGTATCTTAAGATGTCATAACTCTAAAATTAGTCTTTCATTTGAAATGAATACAACTTAAAAGCTTAATATCAGGTCCAAAAGAAGTATCAAAATCCAGCATTTACGTCAGAGAGAGAGACAGAAAATTTTTGGTGCTAAAAAGTCAATGGTTAAAATGACTAATAGCCATCCATTTTGAAGAAGCATTTCTGATAGAGCATCCTATTCCTAATAATGGAAAACTTAAAAACATCTCTCTGGAAGAACCCTATCCTATATCCAACAAAGACTTTAGTACAGCCATAACTGTATAAATAAGACTACTCAATTGCATGAAGTGGAAGAAATATTTCATCTCTGTGTTAAACAATATCTGCTTGGGAATAATTTTAATTTCACACCTATTTTGCCTGTTCTCAGAGACATGTAAAGGTATCTAAAGAGCAAAGGAAAAGCTTTTTTTTTTACTGCAGTGTTTGTATCTCATGCTAATTTTTTACTTTAAGTAAATATAGGGCTGCTCAGGTATGCGTGAACTGAGGGGGCAGGGACAGGACAGGGGACACACCAACAGGGAGCAAACAACTCCACACACACACAGAGCATCTATAGTGCAATACAACCTAGTGAAATAAATAACTTTCTGTTCTTTAGCTGTACCCCAGAGTTTATCTATGAAGCTACATAGATATGCACATAGATTGATACAGATAAAGATAATACACGTATATAAACATTCATTTTCCAGAAACAAAATACAAGAGTTGTTTCATGCATGAGATGCCAGAGCAGACTAGTGATACTTGTTATTTCTAGAAATGTAACTACTCCAAGAGCTTTTTGTTTGTTTTTTTGTTTCCCACAGACTATTCCTGCAGAGCAATTTAGACCCAAAAGCAATCTCAAGAGGACGGCAAATTTCTGGCACTTATTGAAGGCCACACAGCCAGAGACATGGGGTTATACAGCTTTTGATTCTCCAGTCACCATTTCCAGATAATTACAGAGCAGAAAAGCAAAATAGTGCTAAACCAAATCTTGCAAATAAGCTGATAAAGAAACTTTGGGAAAATACTTAGAAGAGTCCTGGAAATTGAGCCAAAAGTGGTGAACAAGAAACTATAATCAGATACAGAAAAAAGCTCTTTTATTTTTTCAAACCTGCAGCAAATTGCATTGGTTGTAACACAATTCTTTGTTTTGTGCTATGTTACACAAGGGATTTATTGTCTCATTAAACAACATGACAGAATGATTAGAAATATGGTACTTGTGGTGAAGCAAGAGAACGCGTATAAAGACAGTCTAAGGACATAGTTTGTCTTCCATGTACACTCATACAACTACCATAAATAATAACTGATGTAACAAGTTAAAAATAAAAAAGAGAGCTTACCTTCAAACGTACAAGAATACCATCTCACATTTAAAACTGCCAATATTCAAGGGGTTTCTGCTTATGTAATAGCTCATACACTTACTGAGCTCTTTTTGCTTTGTTTTTCCTTCTTGGCTGACTCTATCTGTGGTTATGCTACGCATCCAGAGTTTCATTATTGGACTTGGGGGAAACGGTACTGCTATGATTTGGCAAGAGGTAAGTACAATAAACCATTCTTAGTTCCTGATTTACATTGAAAGAATGTAATTCCTCCTTTAATTTCCAAGAATATGAATGCACTACATACATTTGAGACTGGACTCCTTGGTAAAGATTTACAGCTCTAGCTAGACCTACCAATGACTCTCACCAAAATTATTCTCTTATTCCCACACAGTAACTTAAACATTTCATCATATTATAATGATGTTCCTCTGTGTGTATATTACATACACACTGATATATATATACACACATTACACTTTATATATGTATGGAATTGGCATACTGAAATTACACAAAACAAAAGACTGCTCCAAGTAAGAGCAAGTATAAAGCACAGCAATAAAGCACACTAAAAAGTCCTCAGGAAAGCCACTAGGCTTATTTGCTTTTGTTCTTTTTCTCCGCTATCTTAATGAAATAGAGCAACAATACTAGCAATACCATTAAAAATATAGAAGTTTTGTGGCACGAATTCATAACCAAGTCCAACACTGAGAGCAAGAAACTGGATAAAGAACACTAAAGTCCCCTTCTAACCTGCATCCAGCAGAAAACTTCCATTATTATAAATGGCCATTTTGCATGCACATGAAAGGGAAAACAGGTCCTTATTTGAGAGACAAGAGGACCATTCATGAGATTTAGGACTGATTTCCAAGCTTGAACGAGTTGGCTAACCCTAAAAATAATTCTAAGCGTGAACGGGTAACCGCTAATCAATTGTTTCAGAAAATTATATTTAGTTAGTGCATTTTTAATTGACTACACATAGAATTATGAAGGGCTTTCACCACAAAGAAAGACTAAATCTCCGCTTTCTAAATATAAAATATCTCATTATATTCTCTTTTATTAAAAAAAATCCTGATGTTTAGATGGGATGTATAACAGAAGACATCAAGTACAACAGAGCAAGAATAAAGAAGAATCCAGACATATTTTTCATTATTTGTTTGTATTAATTTTAGATAAATTTCACTCTTTTTAGGCATACTGGTCAAAAGACGTATTTCTTGTCCAAGCTAGTTTATCTTTTCCTTCCATATAGTAGAACGGAGAAAAGAAGAAACAGAAGAGGACAAACAATGAATTCTACCAGTCTGCCAAAATCCTGATTCTGGCTTTCACCCTGCTTTCAATTTCTTAACTTCTCTAATGTTCGTAATTTTGAAAAAAGTAGAGTAGGCTTGCAAACGCAGTCTAATCCCTGCCACTGTCATTGATCCTTGGACTTACAACTTTTAAAGATATATTTGAGATATATTTATTGCCTAAGCAATAAGTTTCCTCAAATCATAAGGTTTTTATAAATAATAGTTGCAATTAATGGCTCCTGCGGCAAATAATATTCTCATCATATTGCAAATGTCTTCAATGCTAAGTGAATAATGACAACACTGCAGATATTCTTGTCTCCTCAAGTAACAGGACATTCTGAAATGGTTCCAACTTATAAACTCTTCACATACAATGCACGTAAAAACTAATAATGCACTTAAAAATATAATTAAAATCAATTTTAGACTTAATGAAGAACAAGATAAATTACATATTTACTAGTGATTTGGGAATGTACACAAATGAGTAATTTTATTATTGTAAATCTATTTCACAAACTGTTTAGTATTTTGAGAGTAAGCAAATCAGGAAATACCACATTTACATATTTTAAGTAGCTAACAGATTACTTAGAGTCTGTAAATTTGAACTGAGATTAAAAAGGAAAATATAAATAAACCTTCTTCTAAAAGTCATCTTTCAGATAAACTAAAAAATAACAGCTCACAAGTGTGATAACTGAACTAATAACTAAACTGAACATGTAGCTAATATCTCCAAACAGATACAGAAATGTTAGGAAGAAAGGAAGGTGTTTTTTAGTGGAGTCCAACAGAATCTAGCATCAGCGCAAGCATTAAAAATGATCTGAAAGAAAGTAAGAGAGCACTACTGGCAAAGTATGAAAATTAAATGAGTTCTGGTAGAATGCAAATGAAGACAAATCAATTTTTAAAGATGACTCATCTGAATAACTTTTATTTTAATGTAGCCAAAACTGGGCCCCCAAACTTGATCACATATGGCAACAGCATCACAACAATAAAATGAAATGAGCATTTCAGAATAGGCAGTAGGATTAAACAGTATCCTTGGTTAAAGATGCAGGAAAATATCAGCCGTGGCCCCAGTACAACGACTACAACCATTCACATACTACTGCATCCAATTTGGTGCTTAGGCTTCAGAAAACAATTTGAAAAATGGCAAAAAGTCTGGAAAGAGCTCAGAGAATGATTACAAGTCTAGGAAACAGGCTTGAAAACCTCTCTAAATTAATCTAAGAGAAAGATGAGTTGTGACTTGATCACAGCCTACAAGTATTTACACAGGGAGGAGCTTTCTAACAGCTCTTTAGCAGCAAAGGATACAAAGAGATCCAGGGTTGAAAACTGAGTTAACAAAAATTATAAATAAGATACAACTGTCCATTCTGAAAGTATGTAACTGTAACAACAGTCTACTTCAGAACACAGTTTATCTTCCTTTCTTTTAAATCTTTGTCTTGCAAATGCAGATTTTTCTCACATGTATTTTTCTCACAAGCATTTTCACTGCACAAACTCAAATATCTTGCATTTGGAGAAGAAGCAAAACCCACAGCAAGTAATGACTTAAAAACTACTTAAAATTAGTGGAATTGTTTCTATGCTTCCTTCTGCATATCCAGTCCTGTTAGTAAATAATTAGTAGTAAGGACATGTGAAATTCTCGTGTACTCCCTTGATGTAAGCGAACAGTAAACACTGTAAAAATTTGCAAAAAAATCAAGAGAATTGGCAGTATTGAAATTACAGTGATGAAAAAAATACCATTATAAAGGCAAAAGTAAGAATTCAAACTCTCACCATGCAATTCTAAGAACTGATTTTTCCAGAGCTGAATTTCACTAGGAGTTTAAGGAGAGCAGTAGTAGCTTAACTACTCAACCTCTATCCCATTACGTTTCAACAATTTTGGATTGCCAAACACTGCAACCTATTAGGGTGACCCTGTAATTTCAGTCTCTGCACAGAAGTCATTCACCATCTTCCTCCTCGGGCTTCCTTCAGGAGGTGTCCTTGGTTCAAACTAGTATCATCAGAAAGGTATTAAAAAGCGAAGTCAGGAAAAGACCTGTACTTCTTGTGTGCATTGGAAGGTGATAGCAGCACTTAATAAATCGTTGCCCAAGCATTGTGTAGAGTTCTGGAGGATTAGAGTGATTGGAAACGAAACAATATTTAACAAATTTAAGTGCTGTTTATGCTATTGTCTACTTTTACAGAATGAGCCACTTCCTTATTGTGAAAATGCCTCACATCACTGTTTCCATTATATAACACCCAGAGCAAAGAGATTCCAGATACTGCAGATCAACATGAATAAACATCTGTGAACACAGAATATGACTGTTTATCTGACCAACAATATTAGGAGAATCAGAGGTCTGTTTTCTGTCACAAGTAAGAACTGTAATTCTTAGAAGAAGAATACAGAATTTGCTTTTTTTAACAGTATTTTCATATTTACTAAATTTTCTAAAACAACATTGTGACACCGATTGACCCATCACTACGAAAGCAACATGATGCATAATTTTTAAGTGAAGGTAGATTCTGCCTCATTCATGTATACGCTTTTTTTCTTTTTTCTTTTCTTTTTTAAGACATGTCAAAGCTTTCATTACCTTGTTTGCAATAGGGTCAATGTAAGAACTTAAGTATTGTCATAGAACAGCTATGGATGCTATGGGCCTTTTCCTGCCTCACTTTCAGTAACCTCATTCAGGTCTGACAGCTGGTAATAACACCTCAGTGGCCACCAAAATCAGGGTGATCTGTGTGCATTCACACTTCGTAACTTAAAAGGCAAAAAGAATGTTGAATGTCTATTTCTTCCTCAGAGAAAAGCACTTCCTGATGTGTATACCTCTAAAGTAATTGAGGTAATCTGAACTTGTGAATCAGATAGTTTTATCAAGAGATTCTTAAAACAAGTTCCACCTTAATTCTCACATTCTCCTTATGCCTAACTTTTCTGGGAACCTTCTCCAAATACACTATTCAAAGTTTTTATTTCTGTCTTCCTTTTATTTTATGGCATTACTTCATCAGAATAAGCAAATTAAAAGGGAAGCTAAAAAAATCCTCACAAGCTCATATAGGACTACAGTACAGTGAAATGAACAAATTGGTAGCAGATTCATGTGTATCAATACAGCCTATTTGTGCAGCAGATGAAGTTGTGAGGAGAAGTTTTGCTTTATGCTTTCCATAACAAATGCAAAAATAAGTCTTGAAAAGTATTTTTTCATGAAAAGGCTATGACAGCTGTTGGACAGTCTCTTTTACATCCACACAATGACCTTTGTAGTTAGGCATTAGATGTTATTTCTGCAGACTACTCAATAATTCATTTCGAACTTTTACAGTTACTAGACACACCTGACATATGAGAGCACAGGAAAGCTTTTCAAAGCACTCTTGTGGTTCTATTATCATGCAAGATAAAAAAGTAGGTGTGGATAAGATTTAGGAAATCGACCACAGAAAGTGATAGACAACCAGAACTTTACATTTTTACTTGAAATTGCTGTTCATCTGTCTAAACAAAATTATTCCTCTCAATAAAGCAGGTCTGCTGTCCAAAGCTGTTAGGAAGCTGTGACAAAGGAGCTTGTTCTGCGTTTGCAATACAGAATGAGCCTCTGAATTAACAAAACACACAAGTGGAGCCACACATGAGGTTAGCTATACCATAAACCTGATGTGCAGAGGGAGCCTGGATTAGCAAAACATTCCCACAGTCAGCAAACCACACTGGTATGATTTATTAGCAGCTAATGCAGCTTTGAGATGGAAGGTAGTATAGTCTAGAGAATAATACCATGAAAAAATAAAAATGTCAGAAGAACAGATCTTTAATTTCTGGCTCTATTGACTTACTATCTGACATCCAACCAATTGCTTCCTTGCCCTCTACTTCAATTTCCTTAACATTGATCAGAGATTTACTCCAAAAAACATATTAAAACTGACAGGAAAAATATTGTAGGCAATGCAAATCAGAGGATCATTATTACAAAGCGCATCAAAAAAAGCATGTCTTAGCATATGATTAGACTTTCCAAAAGTTTTTTTACCATTTAGAAATGCTGCATGAAATTCAAAAAGCTCTCTTGCCAAAGGCACTGGCTGCTAAAGACATCTCCAGACAACTGCCTCTTAACTAATGCCTCACTTGCGTTAGTTCAGAACTCTTCTGCCTCTTCCCATAAAGGCTGGTTAAGGTGAAGACAGAAAAGTGACAGGAAAGAGGTGTAACATGCTTTATTTCATAGTATCTTACTACTTACGAGTAGTACACCTCAAAAACTGAAGAATGCAGCACTAGACTCACTCTCCTGGCACTGCCTGAGATGCAGGCTTGAAGGGTTCAGTGCTCGCTCCAGTTGCTGTAAATACTGCTACTTCTGCTGCATTATCTGCAGCAGAGAAATATATAAGAGAGCCAGGGCATAAGCGAGATGTCATTCAACATCCCAAAGTTTCTAGCAACCAAGCAGTATGCACTTGTTCAATTATCATTGGACAGTCACAAAGAACAATGAGATGTCAGAACTCTCATCAGCCCAATGTCTTGTATTGATACTCTGCCATCCTTTATGCCTCTTTCCTACTACACACACTTTTCCTTCTCCACCTAGACTCTTCCCCCACTGACACACTCATTGCTTTTATAATCAGTTTTGTGTCTTAATCTGAAAAAATTCTTTCCAGTCTGTCATCCTTACATACTTTTTAATGAGCTAAAGGAAATTTTTGCAGAGAATATTATTTCTTATGTCCTCCACGGTAGTTCAGAGAAGCCTGTGTGAAGGACTACTGCTTATGTATAAATGTGTAACAAAAACTAATCTGCCCTCTCAATGACCCAACAATCCATAAAACAGACAAACACAATAAACAGAGGAGAACGGTATCGGGTAAGAAGAAATGAGTGTGAGCTCTTCTAAGAAAAGGTAAAGGATTAAACAGGAAAAGTAGCAACAAAACTGTCACTACAAACAATGTGGAATTCATCATTTTGTGCTTACAGTACGTGACAGTCTCTGCAAAACAAAGAGATTTAGAGAAGTATTTTTCTGTTTCAGAAAACTGAAATATATTATAGATACTAGAGTAGTCAGAATGTAAACTAACTTTTTTTTTTTTTTTGTAATGCATATAGCTCCTAGTAAAACTGCTCTGAATAGTATAAAGCTACATGTAAGTTTAAAGACTACACACACTTTTAAGACACCATGACACCAAGTAGCATGGAACAGCACAATTGTATTCCAATATATCCAGTCAAAGGAATTTTCTTTGGAAAAGAACTCTGAATGTCATCCAGACGGCTACTCAAAAATGGCACTAAGCACAACTCTACACCAGTTGAACCCTCATTCTTTCCTTTTCTTTGGATAATGGCTGTACACTGTCTGAACATCAAAATGCATCCCTTTCTTCACCATCTACAGCCAAAACCATGATAGTGTCTGCTTGGGAAGAAAAAATGTGAGCTGGAGGCCTATGTCCTTCCAAATGTGTGAAGTGTCTGATACTTAAGAGTTATAAGGAACAGCAGATCTGGGATCACACCCTGTGGCTGCAAAGTACAATGAAACATACTAGTTCTAGATCCATTAGACGGAAGTATAACTTAGTCATGTGCCTAGTGTCACTTGATCCAGCTCTGAATGGTCTAAGTATGTTTTTGTATTTTGAATGAAAGTATCTACAGGTCGGCAGGTGCTGCCTCTTTTAAATGAAGGCACATGGTGAGAGACAACCAACCTGTGGTCTCAGCCACATAGCTAAAAAAGAATCAAGAGAGTAACCTGTTTGTCATTTCACATTTACCATCTGGGAACTATTGCTTTCTGAAGTATCTTTACCACCACTCCACCATCACCTTTGAGTTCTGGAAAATGCCTCATGCTGGATCTTTACTCACTGCAAAAGTAAACCCTGTGTGGTTATCTATCAATTCCTTTATGTTCATCCTATGCCACTGCCTATTTTTAATGTTCATCTTTCAGTATTTTACCTTGTGATCAGTATAGCTGCATCAACTGAAGACATGTCTTCTCCCCAGCTTGTTGACATTTCTAAGTGTATATCATTCTTCTTGCCAAATTCTTCATGTTGCCATTTACAAAAGCTTTCCAGCATTTTTTCCCCATGATGACCAATATACATATCTGCCTGAAGAGAGAAAACATTTCATTGCATTAAAGTCAGGATTCTGTAATTAGAATTATTTTGGTTTGAGGTAAAACGGAAACAATTTTCTACTCAGTAATTTCACTTTATAGCTTGGCCTCTTCTAACTAACTAAACTCTGAAATTGTTCAGAATGCATATTGTTCAGAAGCTGTTTACTCTCAGCATAAGAGCCAGTTATGCTAAGGAATGGTACGCAGAGAGGCTCTTCCTTATTGCTGTAACAACCATGGTAGGCTAACTTCATTATTTGCCCCATTGGGGAGTCGGAAATGGAAAAGTGTTGAGGGGTCCCACCTGCAGGGAGGAACAGAGGCAGAGGACATGGCTGTCATTCTGATTGGCCAATCTCACCAAAACCACACTAAGAATCAAGAACATTTTTTTCACTGAGTTAGCACCTGAAGCCCAGAAAGCAAACCGCATCTTCAAAAGAAGCATCAGCAGCAGGTCAAGGCAGGTGATTCTGCCCTTCTACTCTGCTCTGGTGAGATCCCACCTGGAGTACCATGTCCAGCTCTGGAGCCCTCAGCACAGGAAAGACATGGACCTGCTGGAGGAGGTCCAGAGGAGAGCTGCAACACCTAACCTATGAGGACTGGCTGATAGAGTTGGGGTGGTTCAGTCTGAAGAAGAGAAGGCTTTGGGGTGACCTTATTGAGGTACTTAAAGAGGGCCTACAGGAAGCATTGAGACAAACATTCTGGGGGGCCTGTTGTGATAGGACAAGGAGTAAAGGATTTAAACTAAAAGAGGGAAGATATAGACTAGATATAAGGAAGAATTTTTTTACAAAAAGAATGGTGAAAAAATTGCGCAGGCTGCCCAGAGAGGTGGTAGATGTGGAAAGATCCAGGTAGATCCCTGGAAACATTCAAGGTCAGTTTGGAAAGGGCTCTGAGCAACCTGATCTAGTTGAAAACATCTCTGCTTATTGCAGGAGAGGCTAGACTAGATGACCTTTAAAGATCCCTTCCAACCCAAACCATTCTATGATTCTACATCAGCTGACTTGTCTTTCTTTGGAAAGAAAAACAGGATTTGAGATAATGCCTGAAAGGTGCAATGAAAGAATACTGCTGTATCACAGCACTTTTTCTCCATCACAGGATCGGCTAACATAGAATACCAATTCTCATTATGCTGTACACTGGGTCTAAGGGAGAAGATTTTTTTATTGAGCGGTGTGAATGCGCAAAAAGCAGAGCACAAGCAGATTTTCATAAGAACTAGCTGGTTTCAACATGGAAACTTTGATTGATTGACTTCCAACTACAACCACAGAAAAATCTCTTATATGCAGCACATAATTTAGGAGAAGCTTAATCTTCACTGGGGCTGCCCACCAGTTCAAATAACTAAACTATGCACAAAAGTTAAGTGAGAAAATTTGTCAGCCATTAAAGTCAGTGAGTATTGCAAGCTTTCATAGAGCAGCAAGCTAAGTATTATTACCCTCTACAGGCTAACACAAAGATAATATACACTTACTGGAGTCTCATGAAGGAGGACAAGCTTAGTGACCCGAAGATTTACTTGTAGCCCAAGGCTCTTGTGCTGGAAAAGGTTAAAAACCTAAGATAAAAAATAGTAAATAAGAACACATGCTTTTATTGCACACTGTAGAATACAAATAACAGAACCTCAAAGAATTTCTTATATTCTACTGTAATTGCTTTATTTTTCCATAATTTGAACAGAACATTAAGCTAATGTTTTGTGTTGGTCTTCTGAAGCACAAAAAGTCTTCTGGGAGCACAAAAAGGACCTCTTGTACTCAATGCCCATGACTCCTTTATAAACTGTAGCCTGTTTCTCCAAATACTTGCATATAACACTATTCATTTGAAAATTTGTATTCAGTTAAATCCAGGATTGTGCCCTGAGTGGTCTGAGCCAGGACATGGCAATAACTCTTACTACCATTCAAAACAATTAAAAATTTTCATTTATTGTTCAGCTTATGCTCCTTCTTTATAGCAATCTTTCCTTGTATGTTGCAGATGCTAGTTTTCATTGCTTTATGCACCAAATGAGTGCACTGTAGCCAGATAGAGCTAGGAGGGGATGTAATTGTCCAAATGCATTACCCTTTGGTTTCTGTCAGCAACTAATGATCATGCAGCCCTTCTCAGACAATGTTATCTCTTCATAACAAGCATAGATCATGAGAACTCATTCGACACTGCAGCCTTCCCATCATGGGCTTCCAATCAAAAAAATAATTTTTCTCAACTCTCAATTTCTGGTTTGCCTGAAGATATAAGACCAGACAGTACAGCCAAGTATGCAGCACCATGATCTTATGCTAGAAAACGTAGGGAATAAGTCTTGACAGCCTGCTGATGGCCATGTACTGACTGTTCCCCTACTGATGCTCAGTCAGAATAATTAAAAGGAGCAATGAAATCAGTCCACAGTCAAGCATTGTTAGCAAAACACCATAATTAATTTTAAATTTCCTACCATGTTTAAGATGGTCAGAATAAATCTTCTGGCAGCATCTGTTCCATGATATGAAACCATAGCTGGATCTGCGACCACAACAGTTTCTATATTGTACTCCTGAGGTAACTTGTAAGAGTATCGCTTTCCTCTTCCACTTTCTGATACTTTCTGATTCTTATTTTTTCTTTTATCTGTAACATAAAATATTGCTTGACAAACTCATCCTTCAAACTACCCCCACATTACTTTCAGGATTTCCTACCTGTGGTTATGCTGTAACTGATTAGGTGGAATGTAATAGCTATGGTTATTTACATGCTTATTTAGCACTGCCAATGCTAAGGCTTATACTGAACACTTGCATTACATATAAACATTAGTTCATACCAAGAAAACAAGAATCTTATCCAGCTGCTCAAAGTTAGTCAGATTATTAACATCCTTTCAACTAATGTATTTATAAAAGAATGCATACCTCTTAGTTTGGTTTGCAGGACAAAACTAAATTTATGTTTGACAGAAACACAGTCTTTTTGAGATTGCAGAGCTGTTAACTGCCCATATTCATAAATCACACAGAAAACATCTTGATGTAACTGTATTTTAGCATAAAAAACAGCAAATACAAATTTGCCCCAAATTCAATATTAAAAAAATACATGGACCAATTCAGGGATTTTAAAAAATGAAAGCATATTTCAGATTAATGACAGAGGCTGATATGTAGGATATAGGTCAGTTGGAAAAAAAAGTGAAGCTTTACTAACATGACTTCAAAGTCAGTGCTGCTGTCAATTTAAACAGCTAAAGTAAAACAACAAAACCAAATGCTGGAAACAGGCTTCTAAACCTACAAAAAAGCTCCAAATTGAAAACATGTTACATCTATGGTAAGCTAGAGGTTACTGCTCTTGTTAATTTTAAGTTTCCTCTCCAAAACCCCAACAAATCCCCATTACTCCTACAATACAGACGGAAAAAGAAAAATTAATTGCACAGAAACAGTTCAAGCCAGAAGGTGGTCAGATATGCAGACAGCAGTTATCAATGATATTTGAAATAATTTAATTTAAAACAAAATATAAAATTAACCTCCCTGTTGTATAAGCCAAATTCTGTTAGATCCCCTTGAAAGGGCATAACATTTCTGGGACTGATCTCACTAAAGTCACTGAGATTTGTGACAATTTTTTCCAGCTTCCACAATAGAGTATTGGGCTCTCTGTTTACAACAGAAGTGATGTTTGAGATGACAATTATAAACACACGTTCTGGAAACAATCAAATATTCAGAAATTTTTAGGAAATGTTTTGCAATTAATTAGTCTCATCTCTAATAGGAAAGTTCCCGCAGTTCGTTTTATAACACATGACTTCTCTCCAAAAAATAAGTTACTCCTCAAGAAAGTGCTAAAAATATACCTTAAAAGTCACTGAACTCACAAATTAACTTTAAAATGTAAAATACCACTGGAAAAATGGATCCTTGATTTAGTATAAATACGTGTGTACTATAGATTTAATATAAATATAATGTAGATATACTATTCAATGTAAAGCATACAAAACATCCATGCTTAAAAAGGTTTTATCTCTTCTTTGTAGTCACCTGTTAAAGATTATATATGTTATTTAGTCCATCCTGCTACATTTTAGAAGGGCTTACTGATTCCTCTAAAACTGGTTACAATATAAGACTTACTAATACTGACAAGCATACAATTTTACTAAAAGAAAAAAAAACATATATTCTCCAGAAATAAATATTTGGTGATTGATTGCCTAGAAGTAGAAACAACTTATAAATTCACAAGCTATCTAAAATTAATTTTCATTTCTCTCATTTTGATCGTTCAGACACTTGCTTAGCCTTATATATACAGCCAGCCTCTAGCTTTACTTGTGTTTGGTAACTGTGGATCTACAGCCTAGTTTATAAAATATTATGTGCGTTTTCATCACTCGTTTGAGAATAGTTTTTAGTGAAAGTTCAGTGTCAGAATTTGTTCCCAAAACTCTCACACCCCATAAGCTATACTACTATGACTTACCATACAAGCATCTAATGCTGCAAGAGTAGACTACAGATCTAAGTCTAATTAGCAAACTCATTTGGGTTAAAAAAGATCTCTCATGAGCCATGTGGTCAATCTGCCGTCCTTGTAGGAGCAGTGATTGATTCCAGTACAGCTTCCAGCAACACAGTTTATTCATTGTTCGCTTCTTTGTAAAAAACCAGCAGCTGGTGGTTGAAAACTTTAAATTTAATATTAGCATGGCTGTTGAGAGAAGTCTGCTAATACACCTCTCTAAAGGTTTTAGCCAGCGGTGCATTTTTATTCAGAATTGACAGCAAGCAGCCCACAATAATAAAAAAATAAAAATGTATTGCACTAAACACTAAGGTCACCACAGTCCCATAAACTGCTGAAACCTCTGCCTTTTGGGACTGCACAATTTGGTAGACAAGCTGGCTGCACAGGGCAGTGCCCATCATTTGCCCCAGATAACTGCCAGGTTAACAAACTGAAGCACAATGTATTCTTGGCCAGCCAACCTTTTCCAAATTGCTGGCAGAATTCCACATCACGTGAGATCTCCTTTATCTGAAAATTTTAGCTATTCCCCAAAATACTGGGATAAATGGAATTAGTAATTTTGGTACCAGAGATATTCAAACAACTGTCATGATTACCACCAGATAACAGGCAAAACAGGTTTTAAGCCAAAACACTTGTTTCCTTACATACTCATAAATAAGTAAAAATTACAAATTACATTACTTTTCATTATTGAAGATAGTGTATGAAATAGATAACTGCTGCAAAAACCCCATACTTACATCATTAATTACTAAGCTACCAAGATAAGAAAGATTAACTGAAAAAACTGCTCCTTGGGATTAAAGATGCATAAATACATCTTAAAAAAACTTAATCACATTGGCAAAAGAAAAAATAGAAGCTCCAGGAAGTTTCTGTGTAATAAGACTTCTATATTTTCTGCAACTATAGAAAATAAGAAGTTTCTTTATCGATTATTACTTAAACTCAGTTCACTGAGCAGAAAGCTAGACATACTCCCATAGTCCAGCAAGAAGGCCTGAAATACTGCAGCAAGAACATTTGCCATTCAATAGGCAATTAAGAGAAAATAACAAGAACTGTTAACAAAACAATAAAATCCCCTCCAAAACACTGAAAGAGCTGAAAATCCAGCTGCTATAACCACAGGCTGCATAGAGTATATGAGCCAACATTAAGAACAGGCTATGACCACAGGACTCCTGGACGCTCCTGAGGCAAAAGAGCCCTGAGTACAACCACATGAGGTCCAGACCATCACTCACTCCCTAGGCTTTCTGTTCCCAAGGAAAAGAAGATGTGTACTCTAGCCACATGGCAATTGCAGTATTCTGGCTGAGAGAGGGATAGTCAGGAGATTAGAAAGCCATGAGCTATACCTCCACTATACTCTGGATAGGGATTTAAATGCACTGTGACAACTTGTTTCTGACCCAAGGAATGGAAACCAAAAAAACTAAATAGCACCAGCCTCCATCTAGTGCAATCTCATAGTTCTAGACCTATGACCAAGATTGTTTATGCATTTTATTTCATGATTATCACACAGAAACAGGCTGTAGAGCAAGAACCAACACAGCTCTCCCAGCTGACTGCCCAGTCTACAGCCCATAAAGGCAAACTTGTGCTTTTCATCCAGAAAAACTAGCAGTCTTTTCCTGCAAAATGGCATCACTTAAAGAGAAGCACAATCTGCTCATAACTCAGAACAGTATGTTGTTTATCACCAGAACTGAGAAGTAAAAGAGGAGGCTTCCAGTCTCCCAAATACAGAAGGGATTCAAAATTCAGATCCACTGTATCCTGGATAAGAGCTCTCACTCACCACTCCGTGTGAGAAGGAATGACCATTTGAGAAGATGATTTATTTTTCCCCCTCAAAGTGTCCCATGCCTTTGCCATGAATTAGGTTCACTGTACAGATAGCGTCAGTCTGGAACAAGTGTTTCAGATTAGGTAGAATGGAATTGCCTAGGTTGGAAGGGACTTTTCAGATCATCTAGTCCAACCATCAATGTAACACTGACAAAAACCATCACTAAACCATATCTCTAAGTGCTACGTCTACCTGTCTCTTAAATACCTCCACAAATAGTGGCTCAACTACTTCCCTGGGCAGCCGGTTCCAATGTTTAATAAGCCTTTCAGTGTAGAAAATTTTCCTAATATCCACTCTAAACCTCCCCTGCTGCACCTTGAGGCCATTTCCTCTTGTCCTGTCGTCTGTTATTTGAGATAAGACAACAGCTCCCATCTCTCTAGAACCTACTTTCAGGTGGTTGTAGAGAGTGATAAGGTCTCTCCTCAGCCTCCTTTTTTCCAAGCTAAACAGCCCCAGCTCCCTCAGCTGCTTCTCATAAGACTTGTTCTCCAGATCCCTCACCAGCTTCATTGCCATTCTCTGGACATGGCCCAGCAATCTGTAGAAGGAAAATAGCTTAGCTTTCCAATATGGCCCTTTGCTCTGGTAACAACTGCTTCTCTCACATTTTATCTATAACACACTTTGAATTGGTTGCTTGGAAAGTTTCACGGACCATGTGCTAAAGAAAGGTGTGGAATGTGAGGTCCATGTATGTGCAACTAGCTCACATATGCAAATAAATCACACACACATTGAACAGAAGGACATACACACTCTCACAAATCTGGGAAGCATCTGCTTCTGTTGGTACAATCCTCTCCCTCCCCTAATTAATAAGAATTCATCCCATTCACAAAAACAAGTTCTTTGTTCTCTTCAAACAAGTTTGGCTGTGTAGCATCTTTCAATACAGCCCACAACAGTAACGGACAACAAACAATACCTTCTTTGATTGCATCTGGTAGTTCTGCATGAAAAGCTATTATTTCCAATAGCAATCCTTCAACACCTCCAGCACAGACTCTCATTCCTTCTAATAATTACAATTCATCATTGGCAATACACATTTGCTTCATAGGTAGCCAGTCTTTGAGATCAATTTGGCTTAAGACCAGCAGCATGAATACCTGTCCCAGAGCACCCATTCTGATACACGTGTACTGTAGAAGCAAGATATCTTTCCATATTGCTGAGAACTTCACATATTGCTGAGAAAACAGCTTCTCTGTGTCACACAGCTACAACTCTACCCAAAGCAGCTGTGTATCGCCTGAGAGTATCAGAGAGCCTCTTATACTCACCTCTGTTATCTTTATTTCATTGACCTATTCAGTTTAGGATTTGACTTAAAATTATCAAATATTGCTGGAAAGGCTTATTTTTCTTGCTTCAACCCACCTTTAAAGCTGTGCCTGCACCATGAATGTTTCGGTGGTATTAGCTAACTATATGTCCCAACAGCAAATTGTACCTAGCATAGACATAGTTTTTATGCTTTAACCCCACTTAGTAAAATAACCTATATCAGCAGAGTGAGGAACTGGTCTTGCTAGTACTACAGCGTCAGTTAGAAATTGCATGTATTTATATCCCCCTGGCAGTAAGGTTATGCCAGCAGGTGCTAATCAGTTATGCCCAACTCAAGTTATTTTGAAACTTCAGACTGGTAGTAGAGATAATGAAACTTATTTCAAGCAAATATCTGAATCTCTGTTGACAGACTATTTGCACCAAGTCAGAGTGTCGGCCATAAGATTATTAGAACAGTATAAGCTAACTTTCCCATTTTAGAGCATAAGTGAAAAGAATGACCAGTAATGAACACGACAGGAAAAAAAATGTCCTTACATAAGTTTTCATCCTTACTTATTTTCATACAAATCATGGTTTGCCATTTATCAGATGCCCCTCTCCTCCTTCCCAGGTCACACATCACGCATACTTTTAATTTTCTCTCTTTATCGGTCCTAAATAGATGCAGGCATGCGTGCTCTAACTCACTTACCACTAATAAGGAAGAATAACCAGCTTTCCTTTATGTGAACAACTTTTGCTAATACAGAAAATTTCACTTTTACATAAGCAGTGGCAATGTAATACAATGCTTAGAAGAAAAATACAGATCCTGCTGGAGGAAGTTACATGTCATTTACTTAGTCCCTCTTAATACCTATAAAAACAGCCTTGCTTTGCTAATTCATCTTTGATTTCAACCTGTCGATGTATGTCTAATTATTGAAACAATACTTCCAAAATGGAAAAAAAAAAAAAGCTGTCACTTCTGTAGCAATATAAAGCAGAAAGAGTAGTATTAATGTTCAGGAAGAGCAACCAGCCACAGAAAAATTTAGGCTACAACAGATTTCCAGAGGTCAGCTAGGCCAACCTCCCCCTCCAGTCAGGGCAATAATCGCAGTAAGATCATCTCTCTTAGAACTATCTCCATTTCCAGCTGTTTTGTAAATGTCTGAGGGTGCAGACTCCACAGCCTCTCTAGGGAACCTCTTCCAGTGCTAAGAATTCTTGCTGATATTTTTTTTCACTATGTCCAATTGAAATTTCCTTGAATGCAAGTTACAACTGCTGTCTTTCATCCTGTCATAGCATACCTCTAAGGAAAGTCTGGCTTCATTTTCTTTCTGCAACCCATTAGGCATCTGAAAACTTCAGCTGTATCCTCCCTGTACCTTTCTTTACCTGTTTGGAATAACCCAGTTTCTTCTGCCTCACCCCGAATGTCATGTAATCCGGCTCCCTAGCCATGGCAGTGTATCTTTGCTGTTTCTTTCCACTTTGTCAATATCTCACTTGTACTAGTTCAGGAGACATGAAAAAAAACTGCCTACAAATGTGTACTCATTCTGGTTTATTTTCCTGGGAAAAAAAAATAATTTCTCACAACATTAAAAACAGCCCCAGCTCATCCTGAGATCAAAAATCTTAGATGTCTCCAGTCCTTCGAAGAAGAGGTGATGATGATGAAGCAGCTACACTAGAACACCATCTTTCACAAACGCATTTCTCCCCTCTCCATTGAAAATTATGAGGTTGTCACTATGTGTCAAATTTTTGTTGAAACCCTTCTACTTCCAAAACTTCTAGTTGGCATTGGGGAAGATGCATTAGGATTGTTTCAGACAGTTCTTCTAAGTGTCAGTCATCGAACAAGAACACTGTTCTAATAATGATTTCAATTCAGTGTCAGACCCATTTGGAAATTCAAGACTTCTTACTAAACAAAATTAGGATGAACCATGCTAATGTTTTAAAATGGATAATTAAGTACAAGCACTGCATGCAGTGAGTAATTAAGCAAATACAAAGACAGGGTCAGGATTATTAAGTTAAAGTAAAAAAAATGACCCAAATATTTCTACTTTCAAATATAATTGCACATTAACAGGCAGTGTCTATTCCTCAGCTGGCATTTTCCTATTCTGACAAGGGGCAGCCTCAGCTTGACACCTCAAAGTCCACCATAAGATACTGCTAGAAGAATAATCGGAGCTGCTTTTGTTCACAGTTGATTTAACTATTACCTATGTATTTTAAAAATATACCTGCTACATTATATTTTTTCAGTGAGAATTGTGCATTACCTGTAACAACACCACAGTACTGATTCTGAGAAGCTGGTTTTTCAGAAATTTTCTCCTCTATGGACCTTTTTCGTCTGTACACCCTGTGGGCATGGCCTGTCACAGCCAAAGTGCGATTGAGTGGCTCAATAAATATGAAGTCCTCATTAATCTGTATAAACCCCATCTGCAAAGGAAAACAAAAGGAACACATAAGATAAGAATTTAAGAAAGTATGAAATTGTGCATAGTCCTGCAGAAGAAAAAAAAAACCTACAAAACTCCATTAAAGAAAATCCTTTGCTTTAGTAACCTTACCAGCAAAGTAACTACCTTTATGTTTTACAAGCCTTTCTACTTAACTAAATTTTCATTTATTTCAACTAAATCTGTGTGGGTGGGTGGCTACATGCCAGTAGCAGATGCATGGTAAAATATCTGGAATGTTAAAAGTTTGCTCTGGGAGACCCACAGGGTCATTTAAATACGTACAGCATGTACAGAAAAGTCTATATGCTGGTTTTATTACTCCGTGTATTGTCACATTTTTAGATAACTACATTTAATGAAATAACAGGACTAATTTAGGGCCTAAGAAGACATTCTGAGCAACTATGAAGCTGGAAAAGACATCTTGTGACACTCCTTTTGCACTTTTTCAAATTTAAAAAAAAAAAAAAAAAGCATAAATAGGCAGCAATCCCTCCTCAGCTGCCAGCAATTAAAACAGAAAAACATTCTAATACAGCCATTTAGTTGGTTGGCTTCCCCCTCACCCTAACATATTTATGCACACTAACATACATAAAAAGCTAACACACCAGATGCATATCTAATATTACAAGAGTGTGGCCAAAGTTAAAAAAAATACTATAAAATGTATTTATATAAATAACATACAAATCAAACTCAGCTCAAATTGCTAAGCTGCCAACACACAAGTTCCTATCAGGAATAAAGCCAGAGAAAGCAAGGACTTTTGGTTTTTTTCCTCCTAGAAAATGTCATCAGCAAGACCAATGGTTAACTTTCTCATTCTCTAAACTTAAAAACCTATTAAACAGTTTTGCTACAGAAATAAAACAATCTTGTACTTCCAGCTGGGAAAAGCAAAGAGCTCTTCGATATGTTTCCATGTAGAATGACTGGAGAGAATGCAAAAACAAGTTTGTTTCTTCTGGAATTATGTAGATGCCATTATCACATTGGATATCCTGCCTTACATATGGATAAATCATCAAAAAGAAATTCTGATCCAAGCAAGAAAACAAAATTAAATTTTATAGGTCAGACAAAATACAATTTCCTTCCAACATAAGTGGGCATTACTTTAAAAAGAATAAAAAGCCCAATACAATTTCTCTGCACTATTCCATAAAATAAATGTGAATACATGTATTTAATTTTTCAATCAGCTACACTAGCTACAGAAT
Organism: Nycticryphes semicollaris; assembly: GCA_013400055.1. Classification (NCBI taxonomy): domain Eukaryota; kingdom Metazoa; phylum Chordata; class Aves; order Charadriiformes; family Rostratulidae; genus Nycticryphes; species Nycticryphes semicollaris. The sequence goes on from VXBJ01003406.1 coordinate 33,077, forward strand.
GCTGTGCAGATGTTGAAAGGTCATCATTAACATTGTACAGAAACATAAGAGTAGCTTGGCTCTTTTGGCTGTTCAGTTTCTTTTTTGCACGAACTTTTTAGGTTAGTTTATCTTCATCATAAGCTTTAAATTTTACACATTTAGGAGGTTATCTACTTATGTATTGCTAGGGACTGTCACTAGACCTATCAGAGACCAATTCTATATACCTTGAATAATGTTGCTTATACATAACAATTGACTTTTCCAACATAAACTATAAGTGATGTTAAATTAAATTTTATTTAAAAGCATATTTCTCAAATACTAGTAAAATGCATCTCAAATACATTAAAATGAAAAAAAAACCCTATTTTTCATTCAATTTTTATGGCTAGTACTGAGTTTCACTCAGGAATAGATTTATTTATTTATTATTAATCATTATTTAGCCTGTGCTAAAGATGCTGATAAACTCTGGGTATAGAAAAGGAGTAGCAATCTATCACATGGTACTGCACATTTTCCTGGTCCACCTACAAAAAACACAAGGCATTAGTCCACCCTGAACAAAGACTCAGTCACAGTATATTTCCCATATTTCTGTCATTATTCTCTTTGCTGCAAAATGAAACCAGGGCTTTAAGATGCAGTTTTTCAGATTGACAACTAGACATACTGAGAAATTCTGCTGGGACCACTGACATTTTATGTTTTCTTTTAGCTCCATTCATAAACTGAAGGTTAACCCGTTAGCAGAGAACTCTGAAAATCGACAGTGTCCTGACTCGGAAGTTAAAAGAACCAAACACTGATGTAGAGCTTACTGACTAAAATTAACCTCACTTATACCTATTCAAATGGGTAAGTTTCAGACAAATCTGTCTAACTAAATAATCTCTGTGATCATTTTGACTGCTTTTGAAAAAATTGTGACTACTTCTCCATCTGTCGGACAATTTCACAGGTAGAAAAGGGAAGATGAAGCTATATCCGTGCCAACCGTGCCCTTATTTTTTCATAATCATTAGAAGTGGAGTTAAGACGATCTTCTGCCATAAAACTAAACACAGAAATCAGGGAATCAAAGAAATCAAACCCATGTATAAAAGCACCACAGTTTCAAAGTAAAGGAAAGAGTTAAATACAGGCTTCTGACAGTTCAAATGGCAAAATCTTCTTGTCATGAAAAGGCAAGGCAAAACAAATACTAAAAAACCGTAAAAAAATAATATGCATTTGGGGTAGAACTATAAGCAAGTTCTAAGGAACTGATCCATCTCCCACCAGTTTCATCTGAAAAGCTACCACGACTCCCAGCTGCAATCAAAAAGGCTACCAGGACAGAGGACTTATCTCATGCAAAGGTAACATAACAAGCCATTCTTCACCATGTTCACATATCCCTGCATTTTCAAGTTTCTTGCCCGAAATAAATAAACAAATGTAGCACACATTCATCTCAGAAGAGCTTGAACCCAGGATAACCTCATTTGGCAAAAAATTCCTCAGATCTCCTAAGCAAAGATTCACTGGTTACTTGCTCTACATTTTGTGTACTTTATGCTGTAGCATGAGACCTTAAGAACAGGACAGACTTATCAAATGAGCATGTAAAGTGCCACATGGGACTACGTATGGACACTCTGAAATGGACTCATATATACAATATATATTTTAGTATGGACACTTCCCCTCATAAATGAACACTTTTTACAACATATATTCACATCCTATCAAGATTTTTCACTTTCTTAAAAGAAAGAAACAGAAAAAAGCCATGTGAAAATAACAGTCCTGAAAGGAAACTAACCTTCTGTCCTACCTAATATAAAAATAGTTCACATCTGAAATACGCCAATAAACACAAAAAGTAAGCAGATCAAAATTCTTCTGAAACATGAAAGATGGGTTTTTTCTTATATCCAATTGGAAATATAGATGAGAGATGAAGAATGAAAAATACCTGAATATCCTGGGTAACTGTGTCTGAGAAAAGACTTATAACAGAAACTGCTATGTTGTCTTATTTCTAATATCTATATTAGAACACTGATGCTACTTTTTTTTTTTCTCACCAGTATTTCTTTCCAAAAAGGAGTATCTATAAGGATTTGATATTGTCACATATCCCATGAAAACCTGAAGTAAATTGACTGTTTCTAATAAAGTTATATCACCATGAGAAGTTATACAAACACAAATGTGAAGCAAATTTGTGAAGACCACTTATGCATATAGTTACCAGATACTGAGTATAACCCAGGAAACGTCAAGATTAGCAAATATTTCTTTTAACTCCCACATACTCTACTTTGCATATAAAGCTGTTATTATTCGAAGCTGAAACAATGCAGACTTTGAACATAACATTGTTTCTTGCAGAATTTGTACAAATAAAGCAGCAAAGGATTGTTAGAAAAATGAATATGCTTTCCTAAGTACAGAAACTGAGAAGTAAGAAAAGAAGAAAATATATTTCCCTTGCTATTAGCACAAAAAAACTGGCATGATAGAAGAATATCCACAAGCACATAATACAGTCAGAGATTAAGTCATTACCATTTTAATATCCCAAAGAAGAGATGGGGCTAAGATAATGTTCTGTCAATAAGGAAACATGCCACAAGACAGTTGTGAGATAGCATTTTGCCAGTATGTTGTTTTCACAGATACTCACTGAAAAGCAGTAATAAATGAAAAAGACATAGCACAGACTTCAAAGAAATGTCACAACATTAAGGCTTTTTCATTTTTTTTAAACAAGTAGTTTGCCAGCTCCAAAGGATGAGTCTCAGTGGTCTACAATTTATCATTAGCTGCTTATGTAGTAGCAGTTTCTAACCCTGTGGCTTGACGTGTCAAAGCAAAATATTTCATTCACTACAGAATTCATTACTGTGGTGGGTTGACCTTGGCCAGCTGCCAAATGCCCACCCAGCTGCTCCCCTGCTTCTCCTCCCCAACTGGACAGAGGGAGAAAATAAGATCAAAAAAAAGTTCATGGGTCAAGATAAGGACAGGGAGATCATTTAGCTATGATCATCATGGGCAAATAAAACTTGACTTCCAGAAAGATAAGTTACTGGCAATTAAAACAGAGGTAGGTACTGATGTATACAGACAAATGAAAACCACACCTTCTCCCTGCACTCTGAGAAGCACAGGTGGAGAATGGGAGGTATGTTATGTCAGGACATAACAGTTTCTCTGCTCCTCCCTCATCCTCACACTTTACCCTTCCTCCCTCTCCATAGGCTGCAGCCCTTCAGAATAAGTCTGCTCAGCTGTATGCTCTCTAAAGCTTCCAGTGTCCTTCAGGTCATACCCACATGCTCTGGTGTGGTCCTCCCCATGGAGGGCCTGCAGAGGGGATATGTGGTCTAGCACCTGGAGCACCACCACCTTCTCCTCCTCCTCCTCTATCTTTGGTGTCTGCAGGGAGATTCCTCTCACTTTTTTTCCTCACTCCTCACACTGCTAAGCAGCGTTTTACCCTTTCGTTTTCCAAGAGGTATTGCCATCATTGCCAAGGGGCTCAGCTATGCCCTGCAGCAGATCCGTTGGAGCTGGTTGAAAGCAGCATTGGCCAATACAGGCGATTCCTTGGTGTCATCCCACAGAGCCCAGCTGTACAGATTTACATACCTGTCCCACTCTTGCAGACTATTACTATTAGGTGCATACTTATGTGGACAAAGGCGTACCTAATATGCCTAATATGTTGCATTCCCCTAAACAAGCAGAAGATTCAAAATGTCTTAATTCTCACCTGAAGTGAACTTCCACTGTGTTACATCTTTTTGTTTTCTCGCTATTCTTTTGTCCCTTCATCCATTCAATAGGCATCTTAAACTAGATTTCAGTAATAAATGGTCATAGACTTGTCCTATCAAGATCCCAATAAAAATTTTCCCTGCATCCTACTCTCCACTGTCTTGTGAAGCAGAGGCACACAGTATGCAAGGACAGGCTGTACGAAACTGTACTTCTCCAAGCTCCCACCATACTGTCCAAGGCACGTAGCAATACTTGTCATAGGAAAAATGCATCGCTATCACATATAGAAAATGTTCATATATTTTAACCATCAGCACCAAAATATTACTGTCATTTGCAGTATAAAAAGGAAAGCTTTTCTTCAAAGTACAGTGCAAAAGACAATTCTTGTTTGCTATAATGCTTATTAGTTTTGGAACACACTCTAGTAATCTTAAAACTTGTACTATTTGTAAAATGTCCCAGAAATGAAGATCTATTATTTCTTAGAGGTAAAATCCATAATTTGCCTATCCCATTCTGAAGAAGGTTTTCCTCCATGCTGTTAAAAGACCAGGCCAGATTTAATATAATGATTCTAACAATGCTACCAGGACCTGACTTCTTAAACTAGAAACACAATAGCTGAAACACAATAAAAATAAACTCTCCAGCTCTTAGTAATGCATATAATAAAGCAAGTTCAAACAACTTTTCAAACTGCATAAATAACAGAGCCAGTATTTCACATGTTCTCATTATTCAAACACAGTACAGCTTTCCTTCCTTAAGTACCTTCATTGCTGAAGGCTGAAGAAACAATTTGTAAGTGCCAGCAACTTCTGTCTACAATTAATTGCATTTCCAGGCTTTGCACATTGTATTTCTCCAAGAGATTTTCTCTATCTACCTGCTCCCTCCACTCTGCTGCATGGCTAGGAGAAGTCACAGCAGTGAGAGTCAGTATTACCTCCGTTGACTGGCTCTCAGCTGCTGACAGAGCATTCAATCCAATCCTTTCTGGGACTTTTTTTTTTAAATGATAGGACTGTGCCCTAAGGAAACATGCATCTATGCACAACGCCATACCTTATAGCCCTGTTATGCAGAGACTACTGAGTTGAAAGCATGAGTTCAAGTAATGGCCCCCAAATTTAAGATCTGCAGAAGGAACTTCTCCATGTCTTTTAAACTCTTCGAAACTCTTCTGCTTCCAGTCTTTTTTAAGATACGTGCTACCCTGAATCTCCAGGAAAATCATGTTTTATCAAAACAAGCTAATGTTGCACATGCAAAAAAATTTCTTCCTTTTTCTTAGATGTGAATCATAGAAATCATAGAAACACAAGGTTGTAAAGGACCTACAAGATTATATAGTACAACCGTCCCCCTATCACCAATACTACCCACTAAGCTACTAAATTAGGTCTTGTAGCACCTCACCCAGACGCTTCTTGAACGCTGCTAGGAACAGTGACTCCACCTCTTCGCTGGACAGGTCATTCCAGTGCCTGACCACTCTTTGGGAGAAAAAGTTTTTCCTGATATCTAATCTAAATCTCCCCTGGCACAACTTCTGGCCATTTCCTCAAGTCCTCAAGAAGGAGAATAGTGAAGCATGCAAAACTGAGATGGGTTTGCAGATTCTGACACATTTCAACAGATGCTTTTAATCACATAACCTTACTTGACTGATGAAGAATCTCTCAAGATGACTGTGGAGACTGAAGTCAAAGCTAAGGACACAAATAGAAAGGAAATTCATTTGTTTAAAAGAAAATGAACTAAAGGAGACCAATGAATAAAGGAACTATACACATCAGGTCCACCCAAAAGTCTGTGGTGGTTACCCTTCAAACATCCATCTGCCTATTAATTCACTGCCACCCAAACACAAAGATATTTGGCATTTCCTCCAGATTCCAAATTCCACATTTTCTAGCCAGAAGTATTTCCTTTTTTAGGCCTAAGTCTTCCTCTGTAAACACATTATTAGAAATTACTACTGCATTAGGTACAAATGCTGCTTAAATTGCCAATATTCTAATACTTGCTATGATTTTTAAACTGTCTTCACAGTGCAAGATGATATCTAAACAAAGTACAGTCTCTTTAAGAAGTGATGACAATCATTGACTACTTCTACTCTAAAAACATCTTAATAAGGCTGTGTGTACAATGAATTACACAAGTTTGAGATCCATCGCAACATGTTATCAACTATTTCAGAAGCTAGCCTTATTGAATGTAAATCCCTAAAATAATTTTAGCATTTGTACTTTTACTGTCTGGGGACCCCATGTGAAATATTTTCATTTCTCAAGAGATTTTTTTCAGGGAGCTCGTTCAACAAAAAGTATGTAAATTGCAGCATTTTTTCAGAATCTCCTTTTCTCAGATCTTGACATCTTGTTTCTCAAGGAAATTTTCCACCTACCAAAGCTATTCTCACACTGTTTTGCAAGGGCAACTGATCACTTGCACCACTGATAAAACTGGTGATGGCCAATATTAAGAACAAAAACACAACTATGCTAAAATACCTATGAATAAGTGGACGGGGTCAGAACAAAGGTCCACTCTGTATAGTAACCTTTCTCTGACACTTCATCTGCAGTGGAAATAAATGGAACAAATCCTTCTCATCTAATTTGCTTGTTTACAATATTACAAGTCGAAAAGCACTATTGAAGAGTTATTTCCCATGCCGGAAGGATTCAAGTTCTAGACTATGAAAAAACCTGACCAGATACAAAAGTAGAAATAGATATATATCCTTTATACAACAAGACCATTTTAAAATGTATCAAATTATAATTAGAAAAATATATAAAATATATCAAAGCCTCTAATAAAAACTATGATAAGTAAATTATGGAAAAGGATCCATTAAGATCCTAAGGTCCTGAAGGGTGGGCAGGGCGTTAACCATCCATGACTTATAGACTCCACAGAATGATAGAATTGAATGGGGTTGGAACGGACCTCTGGAGATCATCTAGTCCCACATCTATGCCAGTGCAGGTCCACCCAGGGTAGGCCACACAGGAACATGTCCAGGAGTGTTATGAATGTCTCCAGAGGTGGAGACATTCTCCACTTTTTTGAAATTTATTTTAAAAAGCATCTATTTTTTTTCCACTTCATGATGAGTAACATTCAAACTCTATTCTTGTGGATTCTGCACTGCAAATGCTTACAGACATTGTTGGTTAAGTCCAGTGCAGTCCTTCAGCAGACCAGACCTTAAAGAAGCCTACATATTCATAGCTTTGGAAAGCATTCAACATTGTGAAATATTTGCTAGCACCCTCACAATCCATAAAAAAATGACAGCCTCTTAAATACCACCTAAGAGCTGTGACAAATGTAATATACCTTGGAAATAAGGCAGTTGAGGCAACATGATATAAGTTGCAACTGTGAAACTGATTGGATTGTGAAATACCTAATGATTTTAATTCAAGCTTGAAGACAATCACTAGGACTTTAAGAAATGGTGCTTTGACATAACTACATTTTCCCCATTAAATAGACCTTTAACTTGTATCTTGTAGCCTAGAGTCCCTTTGAACATCTGCTCCACAAATGCCTTTCTCATCAGCGTGCACCACAAACAGATGTACTCAAAATAAAACCTCCACCCCTTAAACCTCCTATACTCTTAACCAGTAATACTTCTTCTTGCCTGGCTCCACTGCCAAATTGTGCCTTTTCCCTTATGGCCAGTTGGACTGCTCACAGTTCTTTCAATGGATGTGAAGCAAGAGAAATTCCATTACTGCCATTCAGCTACTTGTTGGCACCTTGTTTCTGTGCAAGGTAGAATTTCCATATGCTTCGACTGCCACTGTAAAACAATGAATATTCAAGGTATGTTTTAGTCTGGAGGATGTAACCTTATCAGGCATTCTCTAAAATGGTAACATGTAAGCAATTTAGTATCCACTTCTGTAACTGTAACTTGTTTTTTAATACTTTAGGAATATTTCTTAATAGTCATATACATAAAACATTTCATGTTTATGAAACCCATCTGGAAACACATGAACTATCACTGGATTTTAAAATCAATTTAGTATAACTACACTCTGAAGATTACCAAGGAACATTCAATAGTACAATTTCAAGATATAGCACATTATACACAGTAAACTACAAGAAGATGCAAGTAGAATGAATTCCTCAACCTTTTTACTTTTTTCTTAACAGTGCTTTGGAAATCTGTTGGTAGTCTAGTTTGACTTTTCCCTATTCTTTCTGAATTTCACTTATAAATGAAAAGTTCCACCTCAAAGTTAAATCAGCTCCATTAGAAACCATGTATATTTTATTATATGTGCAGTTAAGTCATAATTTTAAAAAAAAAAAAACCAACAGGATAGCAAATACTGCAGCACTGCCAAAATAAAGTTTTAACATCAACATTAACTTTTGCTCAAACTGACGTTCTATATTTTTAGCTCTGCAACATGAATTCTACGTTAACTTTTAAAAAAATCTTAGATAGCTTCTCAAGTAAAAACAAAATGCATCTCATTGTGGAGAAGGCTCTTCCTGCAAAGCCAGAAAGGAAAACATGTTATGCAGGGTTCTAACCTTTTGCTTTCCTACTTAGTGAACAGCAGTGGAGAACCAGAAAATTTACTTGATGGTAAGAGTATTCAACCAGCAACATAGTGTTTCGTAGTCGTGCTCATGACTGACTGCTTGCAAGCTTCCCATGAATGTTTCAGGTTCTGAATTTTAGTGATTCTGGTGTTAGTGACATACAACCTATCTTGTTGAAAGACTTGGGTTCTTCCAATGGCATTTTGAAAATGTATTTTTTAAACACATTTGAAAAGATATTTGAGTTTCAACTAAGAAGCTGGTGGCAAGGTATATTCTCTGCAAGAATTCCACAGCTCTGCAAAAATCTACTCAAATGAGAAGCTCAAATTTCTTTTTCCCAGATAAAAATCTGAGATTACAACATAAACCTCTATGATTAGAACATTTATTCCTAAACTGAAGACTGTACCTCTAAGATATAAAAGACACAAAAAATCCTACACAAGCTTATTTACACATTGGCCATTTACAGAGTATAAATACTCTAAGTTACATGGCTAGTTTTTCATATTTGGGATGTATCTTTAATTTAGGCAAATGGCATCTGCAGAAATGTTTCTGTTCTGTTTAATGTATTCTTTGTGACAGACTTGGATTTTATTGGAAGTTGGACAAAAATACTTCAGTATAATTTGGACCATTAGGCTATGAAGTCCATGCCTTATAATGATCAGTAGCCATACCTCCAAGATAAAGACACAGAAGTCAGAATTTTTCTAGGGCACTTTGGGAAATTCTTATGTCAAATCTGAGATAATTAACACTTAAGCTGTATCCTGCCTGCACAACTGCAATACAGTGTCTTTAAAGGTAGACGATGCATTTTGCACATGTATCATAAAGTGATTAAACAATAAAAATAGGTATTATAAAATTAACATAAGCACAGATGGTTCAAACTGTGATTTTCCAAGCATTTCAAAAAAGCTCTTCAGTGCTTAAACTTCTCATTAATAACACCAAGCGTAAAACTGTTTCAATTCATTCCACCTTTAAAGAAAGGACGGTAAAAGCTATAAAGGCACAGATATCAATAATGGTCTATGTCAAAAACCTATCTGTATCACTACAAAGTTGTAATTTCCTTATCCATGTTTCACATCTGTTTTGTATGTTAGCATTGTCACTTTTATCACAGGTCCCGTGGTATCTGGGTTTACCATAAAAGTTCCCGTATCTCTTGCTTTCTTCCATCTCATGGAGTTTTCTAAATCCACAACAATCCATGCCAAAGATGAAAAGTTGAAATATTCCCCATGATACAATACATGATCATCATAATAAATGTGTAATGATGATATCATATTTATATTTCATGGACTTGATACCAAATGGGCTTTAGCCTACATGATATATGGTTATGACTCTCTTTAATGAAGTTATTACCTAAAAGGGTGTGTTATGAATTGGTGTACAGTTCACAAGGGTGAACGCAAGGGTACAAACTCCTTTTTGACTAAAGGGTAACACAAACTTCAGAGCAAGTACAAATTCTCTAGTTTCCAGCACAGTATATTCATTTTCCATGATCACCATCTTAAGGAGATGCTGCTTAAAAACCTGTAATTTTTGAAGAACAACATTAAAACACTACGGTACTTATTACCTTTGTTTCTCCTGCCATTTTACAGTGTTCTGCGATGACTAAACGGACACAGAAATACACGTTCCTCACTCTGAAAAATCTACACAGATGCAGGAAAATAATTGTATTATTACACAGCAGCAACTGGTGTGCTACTCAATAGTAAACGGGTGTTTGCTACACACAAAATTAAATTGCAAATAAAATACGTATTTTCCCATTCTAATTGCTCTCATTACTTTTAAGTGCCTTTTTTTAGACAAAAACACAAAATGTGAGTCCTAAACTTGTGGTGTTTTAAAATCAGATGTTCTGTCACTGCCATCAGCAGTGAAACCCATGACCCTGACACAAGTCCCTCCAAGTGCCACAGCTTTATGTGCAATGTAATAGCTGATCATAAGGTTCAAGTGACCACCTCTTCACATGACAACTCTGTTCTTATGAGAAATATCAACCAGCTACGGACTCTTACCTCATCAACAGTAGTACCACATCACACATGGAGTCCACTTGTTCAGCTTGTGCCACTGCCCCCAGAAAACTCAGTATATTTTCAACTACTGTACACTTGCCCTCTGACCTCCAGAAGATTTCAATAGAACTGACAAACCAATTTTGAAATCCTGAAATTATGTTTTCAAACTCTCTCCTTTCCCCCGTCCAATATGCTGTTGCCAAGGTTCTGGTTGATTACGTTTTGGCTTAGAGGATCAAAAAAACCCAAACTTCAGAAACACCTTTGACAAAGGACAACACACCTCAATATATAGACAAAAAAAAAGTAAGTGTTCTGTGAAAGAAAGAAAAACTCATCAGGAAAAGATCACTTGCTACCAAGTGAATCATCTGGATTTCTCCAGTACTGATCAGAGTACTTGGTATTATTACAGGCCATGCATATTTTTCTGAACAAATCACATTGTCTTGAAAGAAGCACCAGCTGCGAGAAAAATTGCCTGATTCCTCTAGTGGCTTACCTAGCATAATGGACTTTCATATTTTTGTTACTGTCTAACAGTAACAGCCAAGTAACGAAACAAAGAGAATTATATATCACTTGTGAAATTCTAGTTTTGCTTATAAATTTCACTTGAATATTGAAAACACTCATCTAAATACAACTTGCTAAATCATATCCTAGTTTTTTTTCTTTATGGAATGTGCAGCATGCATTATTGCATCATTCTCATTATACTACCTTAATTCTCACTGCTTAAGTCCTGTAGCATTGAAAAATTAATAAGGATAAGAAACAGGCTAGAAAAGAGAATGCAATTGGCTTTGTATTTTAGATGTATTAGATCCACAGATCAAGTCCAGCCCCCTGCGCATTCAGACTTCACAAAATAGAGGCTTTCTTACACTTATCCTTGTAATACAGATCCTTTATCAGCCTACATTTCTTTTTAATTTATTTCCTTGCTGTTGCTGTTGATTAAAGTAGTTTCAACTGAACTGCTGCTCTATTATTTTACTACTTCTATCTGAAATTTGTTTCAGATTTTTCTCTTCCAATAGTTGGAACTCTTCCCAATTTTCCAATCTTAATTTATTCATGACTACATTTTAGGTCCATCCCACCCTGGATCTACATTGTTGTCATCCTTGGGCAGCTTACCAGGCTCCTTGATACTCACTGCAGTGTTTTTATAAAAGGTAATCATATTCTATCACAGCTTCTGCTGCGTGCTGATGAATGCACAAGCTTTTGACTGTTCCTTGATGAAATAGGCTTTACTACTATAATTATCCTTGTAGCCACAACTGAATTCCTCTCTCTGAACATCAGGAAAAAGAACTGCAAGCCATATTTCAGCTAACATTTCACTGCAACTTTGCGAGATGAGAATAAATTTTCTGTATCTGCACTGAATGTCCTTCACCACTTAGATGCTTCTTTCACACCCACGTCATGCCTGACTGCTCATAATGATCCTGTGACCAGCAAATGCACAATCTTTTCCTCCTCCTGTGACTGTCAGCTAAGTCGTCAGTCTATAAAGCAAATCTATAAATGTATTATAAAAGTTTGGTCTTTTAAATATAATTCTCCTGTACATCCCAGCTTTGAATTTACCACTAATGCAAAGTCAACTCCCCATGTGCTGCTTCTAACCTGACCTCCTGTCATATAAAGCATCCAGTTCTTTGTAACTAGAACTGGCCAGGAGCTTATCAGAAAAGAAGGGGGTTTCCTTTGAAAGTACAGAATCATCAAAAAGAATATGCTTTCTATCATCTAAAACACTGCTTTCTCTTCACATTAACATGAACAAAGGTCACCCTGAAAGCAAGGTAAAATTTACTGGAACCCATCTCTCACTATGCCAGCTAAATTTGCTGAAGTGGGACTTAAAACAATCATGCCAAGTTACACAAAAGGAACATCTTTCATTGAAAGGCCACTACCTTCACATGGAGAATGAAGTCTTTAAGAAGTGTGAAAGCACAGAACAACAGCCAAACACATAAACAGGATCACTAGCGGCAACAGAATTCCTACCATTTGTTATTTCAAATTTGTTGTTTTAAGGTCATTGTTACATCTGACATTCTCTTTTTACAAATACACCTTTTTCATCTCAATTTCCTAGACCTAAATAGCTTTGTATGTTTGTCTTTGATACTACTTACTTTTCCTGTATTGTAAGGCATACAACACATTACTAGATAGATACAGTGGTGAAAATTGTTTCTCCTAAATAACAGGCCAGTAGGTTCATTATAACATCATGGCAGGTTAATTACATGTAAAATCTCTGATAGATTCTCCTTTAAAAAAAACCCCAAAACAACAAAAAACCACAAATACAAACTGTAAGAAGTTGTTTACTGAAATTAAGCATATGTTATTCTTTTCACAGATTTATTGCTTCAACCACACATTGTAAATGGACTCCACTGTACAGTCTTTTTTTGTCAGCATTTACCCAGAAGTACAGTTTAATTACAGTTCGCTTTAGCCAAATTAGTTGTGTCAAAACACTGGAAAAGGCCCAATGCTTTAAAACACAGAACTTATCCCAAACCCTTTTAAGTCTTGCACTGAGAAGGCACAGCATAATTTAAACATGCAGAAAGAAAATTTAAAATCACTAGTGCACCATAACTCAAATTTCAAAATATTAAATGTTAAAATGAGGTAAATAGGACACTTGTGTTGAGTGAAACCCTATAGCTCTTACAATGACTCTTTCTGGAACAAATACAGAAACTTTTATAAACAGTCACTACCCTACACAAACTGTCCCATGAACTAGATGTCTATATGCTGTTCTTTCTCTCCATTGATACAAGTCTAATCTGTTCCAGTTTGAGGTAATTAAAGTATCTTTAATAATAATTTATTAGTAAATACTATCATAAGGCAATTCTAAGTGCTTTTTTCAAATGTTTCAAACAGAAATGTAACAAATATGAATTATAAACTCATAAACTAAATGTACCCTTCCTGTTGTATATATTTTCTAAAAAATAGGTGATGACCAAACCCTCTCTAACTACAGATAACTTATTCCCAATGTGTCACATAGAGAGAATTCTGTTACCTAATGATTTGCACTACAGATGCTACCAATTCTCATATAATTTAAAGTTTTGGGGGTTGAAGAGGTATAACTGGACAAAGAATGTAATCTGTGAGCCAGATAAAAAAAAGGTAAAGAACCAGGATAAGCAACAAGAGCCCCAACATCTTTCTTGAAGCCACAGAACAATGGAAATGTGGGTCTCATGGAAATATCAGTCATTCATGTGCCCTCATTTTAGTGACATCCAACCTATACATATAAAATATACATATAAATTTATAGTTATGAATACTTATCAGCAGGAACCTCATGAAATTCAGCATGGATGCATGCCAAATCCACCCCCTGGGAAGATTCAGCCCCTGCACTGGTATAGACTTGCCATTCATGAATGGATGGATGGATGGCAAGCAGACCTGCTAAAATGGACCCAGTCGTCTTTGTGGGCAGTAGGCAGAGCATATAGTACAACAAAGGGATGTATGCAAATACAAGTATACCTTTGAGAGAAAGAGAAAAAGCTTCATGAAAAAATTTACATAATCCTACTGAAGTGTCACATACATTCATAAAGAAAGTTTACTCAAATATCTTTGTCCAATCAAAAAAATCAATGGTGCTGCAATGCTGCATGAATAACAGCTGCTCCATGGCCCTGCCTACATTGTCACCACCTCTCACAGAAGGGATTTGTACTTGGCGGTAATGTTGTACTAAGTTGATATTATCCTGATCTCTCATTTCTAGTCCAATTCTATTATTTACTGTTTCAAGTTTTGAATTCTAATCTTGTTCTGCCACTGACTTGCAATATAAATTTGGCCAAGATATTTATGCTCATGTATTCTTAACTAGCATTCATTTTGGGGAGTATACATGTATAAGCTGAATACTAATAATCTGAGAAATTCAAAACTAGTGGCAATATTTTTAAAAAATTGACATAAACTACAATTTAAAGCCTAGTTTCCAATTGAAACATCTGCAAAACAATCAACTGCAGTTGCATGCAAACGTACATACATGAAAAATGTTTGACAGAAGCATAAATACTCTAAATCCTACACAGCTAAATTTACTGTATAAATAAACATTTATTTTTTTTTTTTGCTAAACTGGAGCTACCTAGATTTCGAATACATATTCTCTACAGCTATACATCTATTCATCTATCAAGTGCTTAGGCTCTACGTCCTTTAAACAAAGGGAGGAAAATGTAGAGGGAAGAGAGACAATACAGAGATGATCTGGATTTTGAGTTTGCAGTACATGAAATTCCCTTTTCTTTCACATACACAGTTTCATGTTCACTCAATAAAAGTATTCCAAAGATATATCTTTAAAATCATAAATTGAAAATTATTAACACCTGAAGATTTATACAACTACAAACTAAGAAATGCAGACTTACCACAGGCATGTTCTTATTTCTTTTCCTTATGCAGCACTCTGGAAGTTTATGAGGTACAAAAAGCCTACTACTCTTAGCACAGGTGATTTTATTTTATAAATTTTTAAAAGGAAATTAGTATTTCTGATCCAAGAGCTATAAGCCATTGTTGAAATGGGAAGTCAAATTTTACCTTACATATGTGCAAGTCAATTTAAAATCAAGACACACTGGGCTAAAGATACACTGAAAAAAAATTGATTTCTAAACTTAAATTAAAAAACTATACTGTATGCCTTTGCTCCAGGCAACTATGCAAGGATTCACTAATATCATTATTGGCAAGGCAGACTTCATCAGTGGTACAACTATTAAATAGGCAGAATATCCACAACTGTACACAAAGCACACTCTGCCACCCTTAAGAAAACAAATATGGTATTTTACACCTTAGATGCCTAAAACAATATCGATTTCATGGCAACTACAGCTATGTCACAAAAGAAAACATCACCTATTCTGCTAACCCACCATGACAACTTCTCCCTTCAGTCAGTTGCTCCTACTCATTATCTCAGAAAGTTGAACTGATAAGTAAAACTAGTTAGATTCTGGCATTATTCTTAATTCTCTAGTAGATTTACTTCTATTACAGAAGAAATAGAAGCTTTGAGAAGGGCTACAGAGCCTTAAAGTTTGTCTGTTTATTCCAACGAGATAAGATGAATTAATAAAATGGGTATCTTTTTCTCAGAAATCTTGCCTAACATAAACTATTTATCATTGTTTAAGAATAATGACACTAAAGACCATCCTATGTCTCTTCCAAAACCACTGTGTTTATGTTATGGGAAAAAGGTAATCACATTATAATTAAGATCAGAAGAGACTTTATCAATGTTAAAACATTAAAAGGGAAGAAA
>VXBJ01003406.1:49970-61783 GCA_013400055.1 Nycticryphes semicollaris
CATTCAAAGACCATTTAATTCAAGGCAACACTCCATGAAACTCAGTTGAGTTCAAATCTACAATTTGCCAAAACTACTAACTTGAAAACAGTAATTCAAGAAAGGAAAATAAATTGCATTTATGGGCATAAAATTATAATTCAACAAACTAGTTGGTACATCTATAAAACAAAATTATGCTTAGACTTTTATATCTCAGTCTAGAATGACATTAATCCAGAACTGGTCATTTTACAAGAAATAAGTAAGACTCTCACAATTTATTATAATTTTAGATTCACATGCTTAAAAGGTAAGAATATATAAAATTCATGTACTTCTATGTCTCCACTCCTAACTGAAATTCGTATCTCACTTTAGTTCCAAACTATGCATAGGTTTTTTTTCCTTTTAACTTCTAAGTCCAGATTGTCCTTCCCCCTTTTTGGGGAAAAAAAAAAAAGATATTAATTGACCTTATGTTGCACATAAAAACTAAAGTTCTGTCACCCTCATGAAAGAAGGAACAGTATCTGAATATTTTTTAAGGATTATTATTTTAACTAAAAGGAAAAAAAAAACCCCAGATTTTGGAAGAAGGCTTTTTACCTTTTACCTTTTCTTTTTTTAAAGCTAGAGAGCTTGATATTATGCTTGTAAGAATACAAATGGTGAGCAGAATAGAGTTGCAAGTAGCATCAGTCTGACTGGACACTTTTACGTAAATTTGTTTATATGAAACAAGCAAAGGATTAACCAACAAAAATTAAATAAAAAAAAGAAGGTTATTATCAATGGAAATAATTTAGTATTAGAAGCAAAAATCTCACCAAATGGACAAAGAAGAATTTTTTGTTATGCTTCCTTAGATAGGTTACTACAGAAGAAACAGGGGATCAACCAGAAAAGACTATCAGCGAGACACTGGAAAATTGATTTTTTTATATGTGTTCATTTCAGTCTATAAACCCTCTTCTACTTTTAAATACTTCACTCCCCTCATGTGTTACTTATTTAATATTTGGGATGATCTCCATTTATGCCACAGAGGCACAAAGGAGGTTGGAGATCTATCTAGGCATAAAATCACCTAAGCAACTTCCCATCCCCTAACTTACAACAAGCTGGAAAATTTTCAGAAAATTTTAAAAATTTCCTATGTTAGTAGTTTCACACAGAGCTTACAACAGAAGCACATATCCAGACAGGTTTATGCTTAGTACTTTCAAAAAGCAAATTAAGCAAGAGCACAACTAAATATTAATCCCTAAGAGTGTGTCTACAAACCCGCCTTTATGTTTTCTGCACATACCAAGAATAAGAACTTACCCTTCACCCACTGCTGTACACCAGAATAACAAACATTCAGCTTTTTTTTTTTTTTGTCTCCCATCATGTCCCTTTTTTCTGCTGTCTCCCCATCCTCAGAAGAAAAGCAAAGCACCTCATAGAGGAAGGCTTGAAGCAGTTAGACCTGAGTTTTCAACTTGTTTTGTTGTTGAGTGTTCAAGTTTATCATCCAATCACCAGATTAACTGGTGTTCTCACTGACAAAAAAGAGCACTGCGAAGCACTGGAATACATGAAGCAGTTTAGCATATTATATAAAAGATTGCATTACTATAATGGTTGGAGCCATTACTTGGGTACTTCTCCCTGCCAGGATCTCCTTAAGCCCAGGAGGATGGAACATGACATATACTCTGTACTAAATCAGAAAAAGTTGTCCCCAGCTGAATTAACACCACATGCTGAAATATCTCTGTTTCCCTTAACATACTGCTATCTAAATAAGCTTGACCTAACTTGACCTACTTAAACTTCTGACATTTAATGAGAACTTAAGGTAGCACAGCTGAGATCATAAAACAAGCATATGCAATTGTTGGAGGACAATCACACAGAAACTAAATCGCTTCACAAGTTTTGGGCACATTTCTACATTTTTGGATGTAAAACTCATTCAGAAAATAATTCTGACTGAAGTACTGGTCAATCCAAGAAAAACATTCACAGCACAGACTTCCAAAAAATTTTACTTCTATTCACTTCTGTGCAGATGCATGTATTATTAGCAACTAATGTTAAGATATCGATTTATCATTCTAAATACATGGTTCTGCAATTAACACTAGAAATGTTTTTCATTCTTTCCCTTCCAAATAATACTTATTTGTTTATTTTATGACATTATTAGAAGCAATAGAAATAACCAAGATGATCAGATTGTCCAGGCAATGACAGGTTAACAACAAAAGGTTGACTGAACTGGTAATGCACAACAGATGTACATCTGATTTTAAATATAATATAGATATTTTAGGCTATTGGTTTATAAAAGTTTGACCAACTATGGTCTGGATATGCAATATAAGACACACATGCACGTGCTCAGCATATTTCACACTATTTCCATTACGTTACTAAACAAGGAGCTACTAAGAAACCCTCATAAAATGTCCATAATGTCACCAGTGAGAGACCTGAGTAAACCAGGGAAAGGCACATGCACCACCAAAGAACTTCTGCAAACATCTCGTTCTCCCTCAAATTCAAATGGCTTCAACTCATCCATTTCTGCCCTGGTAGATCTCTTTATCACACAGTAGACACAGATGTGCATCATTTGCATACTATCTCTACCTGATCATCAGTTTGCACAGATGACTCCTTGAATATCCTCGCCTACCATCAACCCTAAAATGACTCTCACACTTGTTGTTTCCTCCTTATTTCCCAGCTCCCCTATTTTTATGGTATTATATCTTGGAAAGTATCGATGTTCCTATTCGTTCTCTTGTCACAATCTGTCATTAACTACCAAAAAGAATAAATCTTCTAAAAAATAAAGACAAAGAACAGTGCTCTTAAATAAAATTGCAAGGGTTGCAACACAGAGAACATTGTTTCTTTTAAAAATCCTCGTTAATTTGCTATAGAAGAAACAACTGGCACATACAATGAGATATGAATAAAAGCCAGGGGTACAAGACTTGGAGAAAATGGTAATTTCCTTTAACAGTTGTATCTGGGAGAGGCTTAGTGCTGTCTTTTCTTTTTAAAGCATTTCTAATTAGGTGATCAAAACTTTACTCACTTAATACAAAAATTTTACTAACTAATGGACTTAACCAGTTTTTCTGATTTACCGTCTCACTTCTGTATCTTGCAAAATAACCTTGATAATTTTATACTTGTTAGTAACAGAGTAAAACTGCTTTCTGTTCAGGGCTGACACTTCCACTCATGCCCTACCTTCCTCACTTACTTCCACTGATGGCAAATTTTACATTGCCGATTTAAAGAGGCTTAAAACACAAATAAGGCAGAAGTTAAAGTCAACAAAGCAAAACTTGGTGAACCGGTGAACTGTGAGAAAGTGATACTCACAGAGTACCCTCATTCACATATTTATTTCTGTCCATCTCAGCAAAGTTTCATTTCTTTAGCAAACTTGCAGTGGAACAGTAGGCAGACTGTGCGCTAAGAAATAACGAGTTTAAAATTCTAAATAGGCAACAGAAAAAGCCTCCAAAAAAACCACTTATTATTTCCTGCATCCTTCTGTCTTGAGTTAGCCCTAGTTTTCAAAAGCAAGGATCTAAACATATATTTTACTGCTTGTATTTTAATTCTCTTTCATTTCAGTATCCCAGGAAGCTGGGTACACAGAAAGAGGAAGTCTGTACTTCATTTCATCCTGTCAGCCTTTAAGGATAATGATACTTAATGTTATAGTTCTCCCTCTCCTTCTCCCTCTCTCCCTCTGTCAAACTTTAGCCTGTATGTATCAAATGGACCATGAATATTGCTAACAATCTTTTCTTCTTTTTGCTTCTATGAAAAAAAATGATGGTGAGCTCTGTTTTCTAATGCTTGCCCCCAGCACATAAGAAGCTATAATTGTCTCCAGTTTATTTTGGAAAAATACCTGGTCTGGAATTTCATAGAATCATAGAATGGTTAGAGTTGAAAGGGACCTTCAAGACCATCAAGTTCCAACCCCCCTGCCATGGGCAGGGACATCTCCCATTAGACCAGGTTCTTCAAAGCCCCATCCAGTCTGGCCTTGAACACCTCCAGGGATGGGCCATTCACAGCTTCTCTGGGCAACCTGATCCAAAGAACGATTAACACTACCTACAGGATTCAGGTGGCAAAGGCTCCTGTTCTGCAGCACACAGGTACTTGAATGACCTTTAAATTAGCAACATCAAGTGCCCACAAGAGTTCAGCCACAGCAGAGTATGGCTCAGCGTGGTAGAGTTCACCCTGCTTCCCAGCAAACTGTTACCACTCCCCCAGCTAGTTTGGCTAAGGTCAGCTATGCAAGACTACAACAGAGCAATTTTCTGGATAAGAGGATGGTTCCAGTGCCTCATCACCCTCACAGTAAAGAATTTCTTTATAGTATCTGATCTAAATCTCCCCTCTTCCCATTTAAAGCCATTACCCCTTATTTGGTCACTTCACTTCCTAACAAAGAGTCCCTCTCCAGCTCTCCTGCAGGCTCCCATCAGATATTGGAAGGCTGCTATAAGGTCTCCCCCGAACCTTTTCTCCTCCAGGCTGAACAACCCCAACTCACTCAGCCTGTCTTCATAGAAGAGGTGCTCCATCCCTCTGATCATCTTCATGGCTCTCCTCTGGACCCAGTCCAACAGTTCCATGTCCTTTCTATGTGGAGGACTCCAGAGCTGGACACAGTACCCCAGGCGGGGTAGAGGGGTAGAATCACTTCCTGTGACCTGCTGGTTTACTCAATATCAATGGGTAACTGCAACACCACTGAAGTGGGAAGGCAGGGGTTCTATTTTCGGTTGACAAGAGGCTTGGTATTTAACTCATTTAAGGCTAGTACATTACAGTCCAGATGTGTAATGGGGCAACTGCTCTCCAGCTTGACCGAAGTAAGAAGTATTTAACAAGCCAAAAGTCTTACACCAGGAGCTCACCACCTGTAATAGCACAGCTTCCCAGGGCCAATTTATGAAGCAGTTCCTCCTGACCAGCTGCTCCAAGAGCACCACAAAAGCAGGGATGCTCACAAAAGCAAGGATCTACCTTGCATGTGCACAGCACAGGAAATGTCAGGGTCATTACTTGCACCCAATGTAAACACCTATGCATTCCCAGTCACTGTGACCCTGTGGCAGGAAAGGAGTTGCCACTGGAAGAAGATGTACAACCAAAAGGTAGGTCAGTACAGCTCTCAAAAAATTCAAGCTGAGTTGCCATGTCAGCCACCACTCTCACTGAAGGATGTGTAACTAAGAACTATATCCATTGGGAGTTTTCCCATATAAAAATGGTGAAACTGTGGTTAAAACCCTTGTCTAGGAGGAAACATGTCAAAATAGGGCTTGAGCCTTTTCTCAGGCTGAATGTTATCCTCAAGAGTGACTGCATGCAGAACTCGAGGAATA
This sequence comes from Nycticryphes semicollaris, assembly GCA_013400055.1. Classification (NCBI taxonomy): domain Eukaryota; kingdom Metazoa; phylum Chordata; class Aves; order Charadriiformes; family Rostratulidae; genus Nycticryphes; species Nycticryphes semicollaris. Next base: position 55,376 of record VXBJ01003406.1, read on the forward strand.
TAGAATTTATTTTATTTTATTACTATTGCTCCATTACAGTTTCATTCTCCTTGTTCTCAGAAACCTGTAAAGTCAGACTTTTATATCTCATACGTTTCCATACTTCAGTGGATAGGTACAAAATAAAAAATTCCAGTTTTGCAGAAGCTCTATTATGTGTCCTGAATTTTAAGGGGCACATGAACTTAGAACACCCTAAAAAATCTAAAATACTTTGAATCCATTGTGTCATTCCCTTACAGCACTAATTTTCAAAACACAGTTTGTGCCAGGAATAAAAAATATCACACATTTCCTGTAAAGGTGCTTCAAGGTTTTTTTCCAATCTTACAGAATTAACATATAAGCATTCCACTAGCCGAAGAACTCACACAGGTTTTTTCACATCCTAATTTATGTCAGTTCTATTGTAAAGGTAGACTGTTAACGGTCAGAAGTATTTATGAAAATGCTGTTCAGTATTTGGCACTTCTCTGCATGGCACGGAACTACTGACATCCATTCTTCTGCTGATGCTGGCAGCATTTCTTCGCATAGTGCTCTTTAAATGAATGTGTAACAGATGGAGTGAATCTGTGACTACTTGCCTATCGATTAGATTTTTAAATACTTGCTTGTTAATGGTAATGAGGCCTAATGAAAGCACCATACTCTTCTCTGGAGAGAGCTCTTCTCTGGATTGGATTGGACAAGTGTTAACACTTGTTCCCACTCAAGTCATTAGGAATACGCACATTAATTCTCATTGCAACTAGTATTTGATGCTGACTCTTCAGGGATTTAGAGAACTATAAATATGCTATTTCACTTTCTTCAGATACAGAAAAAATATAGAACCACACAGGCAAATTTCAAAGCTTTTCTCCAGGAAATTAACCCAGTTGGACATGCTGTCTGTTTAGACCAATCTCCACACATGTTCCTATAGACAACCTGCTAAGTGCTGTGATGAACAGCACAGCTGTATGGAGCTGCATTCTCCTGTCCGACCTCTGTGTATACATTTGCCCCTGTTTGCACTTCCTAACAGTCTAAACATATCACAGTGCTTTAGGTATAAGAAGACATTCAAATCTTTTCTCTACCTAGCTGTTCTCTATTTATTCCAGACTGCTTCAGCTAGAAAGAAAAGGATTGGGAAAACCCCTGCCTGTCACCACATAACCATAAAGTACTACCTAAGCAATTAAGTGCTGAGAAAAAACAGCATTAAATGCCTCCCTTTATGAAATAACAAGAGCAGGAGATAAATCACACATTTGCTGTGTTTACCACTCTCTTTGGGAAAATGCAGTCAGATTATTTCAACTTTCATGATAGCAGCAGAGCAGATCGTTGCTAAAGAACCAGTTGCCAGATTTCTTGATTCTAAGTCCACAGTAAGTTTCTCCTATAGCATGCTTTAAAAGAACTACCAGTTGTAAATTACGTATTTACCAGTCACAAATAAACCTGTTCAACATTGTTTTCATACTTTTTTTTCTTATTTCAAGTATTAACATAAAACACAGACAATCAGTAGAAATGACCATTTAAATAATTACTGGTCCAGCTCTGCAATTCATCACTTTCAGAAGAGCATCTCTCTGGCATCAGCAGGACTGCTTACATCCCGATATTTGGCTAATGACAAACAACAAATAGGCAATCAGCATACAGATCAAGAATTCTTGGAAACCTATGCACAGCACCAGTGCAGAATCCCAAGAAGTACTGACAGCAAGCATCACTGAGCTAAAAAAGGATGTAAGTACCCCTACGTGTTTTACCAAGGAGTTGGATAGGGCTGTCATCCATTGATCATGTGGCCTTTGAGAATACATCAAGGTCACAGTGATGGAGTTTCATGTATATCTCCAGTCTTTAGTTTGATTAGAAAATACCCAGTGAGTTATGTTTCTTTCATTTGCCAAGATAGGTTGCCAAATAAAGCCAATGCTGGCAGACAGAACTTGGTTAGTAATTATTGGGAAGTACAGCTCTCATCTTTCAGTTGTTAATTCACACGATTCACACAGTGTGTTAATGAACACCATTATTATCATCCCTCTATATTGGCTTTTGACTAACAGCTCAAGAAAAAACACACTACTACAGATCTCAGGAACTATGAAGTAAGATATATGGGGAAGCTTTAATGTTGTGCTGTATGTTACATGCTTTTCCCAACTACACCATTGAACTATTCAAAAAGTATCTATATCCCACTTCAAGAGGGTAAGGTACCTAACACCTACAACAATATTCTTTTGTCTTTCTACCCATAGAAGGAGCAGTCAAGATTTCTACATAGACATTTTTTCAATTTCCTGAATGTCACTGGCATGTCAGATCTCTCCTGCCTTGAGAAGTTGGAATGAACACCAACATCCTAACTTGGACAGCACAACAATTTCATGCAAAGCCTTTTCTTCATTTTATTGAAGATCCATTACCTTTTCGCAAAACTAGCCCTAGACCATCAGTTACACATTTGTGCTGTCAAGTATGCCCCTTTCCTGCACATCATGGTTGGACTCAGTGATCTGAAAGGTCCCTTCCAACCTACACAATTCTATGATTCTGTGATAGTCAAACTTCTATTGGCATTTGTACTTCTTCACACTTCTTCCTGTGTGGCAGAATCACTGTTGTCTATCAGACAGCAGTGGAGTATTCGTCCAGCTCTGGAGTCCCCAGCACGGGAAGGACATCAGCCTCTTGGAACAGGTCCAGCAAAGGGCCCCAAAGGCGATCAGAAGGCTGGAGTACCTCTCCTGTGAGAGAGCTGGGGTTCAGCCCAGAGTAGAGAAGGCTCCAGGGAGACCTTATAGCAGCCTTCCAGTACCTGAAGAGGGCCTAAGGAAAGATGGGGAGGGACTCTTTCTCAAGGAGTGGAGTGACAAGACAAGGGGTAATGGTTTTAAACTGGATGAGGGGAAAATTAGATTAAATATTAGAAATATTAGAAAGGTGGTGAGACACTGGAACAGGTTGCCCAGAAGATCTGTGGATTCCCCATCCCTGTAGGTGATCACGGCCAGGCTGAATGGGGCTGTGGGCAACCTGGTCCAGTGAGAAGTGTTCCAGCCCCATGGCAGGGGGGTTGGAACTCGATCTTTAAGGTCCCTTCCAACCCAAACCATTCTATGATTCTATGACTACAGCTACTTTCCTCAGTGAATTATGAGATTCAGTAAAAGGCTACTACCTAAAGTGCAGAATGGTAGAAGTTTTGTTAGACAGAGATTCTGTATTTCACACTGAAAAAAAAAATTGCTAAGTGGAATCTAATCTGCATATTAAGGGACTTACAGCCCACTTTTTCAGCTTTCTAAAGTTTATGCAACCTAGTAGCTCTAACCCAAAGCCTGCAAAGGTTTGAAATGAGAATGTATCTAAGACCTTCATACCATATTTTCTCTGAAATGTCTTTACACTTAAAAAAAAAAAAAAAACAAATTGTAATTGAAGGAATATAAAAATGTATTTGTAGGGTCAAGCTTCAATGGATTTTTACATCTTAAAAGAGAAAATATNTTGGAACTCGATCTTTAAGGTCCCTTCCAACCCAAACCATTCTATGATTCTATGACTACAGCTACTTTCCTCAGTGAATTATGAGATTCAGTAAAAGGCTACTACCTAAAGTGCAGAATGGTAGAAGTTTTGTTAGACAGAGATTCTGTATTTCACACTGAAAAAAAAAATTGCTAAGTGGAATCTAATCTGCATATTAAGGGACTTACAGCCCACTTTTTCAGCTTTCTAAAGTTTATGCAACCTAGTAGCTCTAACCCAAAGCCTGCAAAGGTTTGAAATGAGAATGTATCTAAGACCTTCATACCATATTTTCTCTGAAATGTCTTTACACTTAAAAAAAAAAAAAAAACAAATTGTAATTGAAGGAATATAAAAATGTATTTGTAGGGTCAAGCTTCAATGGATTTTTACATCTTAAAAGAGAAAATATAGTTTGAAATATTGCTTGCTTCTTTTTGCAGGACAAGGCCTAAAGGATACAGTGTGGAATATGCAATGTATGTGTGATGCTTTTTCAAGACTCTTGGAAACAGAGTAACTTACATACATGACAGAGCGCAAGAAATGACTGAATAAAGAATGACAAATAACTTCAGATTTGTTATGACAACTTTGACATAATAGCACTGTGCAATTTTTTTTTTTTACTATGTGCCTGACATAGCAACACTCTCAGGAAAAACAGCTGCTTAACTATTTCACTGCAAACAAGACTATGCAGTTGAGGATCATGACAGCACCAGTCAACATCATCAGCAGTTTCCAATTTTATTTGAGATATATGGAATAGTTTCTATTTCAGCTGCAGCTTTGTGAATGGGGAACGCGATCCTAGCACATGCATGCGTAGACAACCAGTAGGGTGGGAATAAGCTGGTACTCCTAGGAAACGTCTGACTGAATCAAAAATTACTAATGGGGTTCCTGGGGAACTGGGGTCTATTTCAACAGTGAATTTCACTTTATAAATAAAGTCAAAGGAATTACAGATATGCAATGATGTACATCACTTTTGAGTGGTAATTCTCTCTACAAATTTCGTTGCAAAGATTTCTCTAATCTAATTTTACCCAAACACCATATTGAAGGAAGTAAAATTCTAACAAGAAAAAGGAGCACAGAAGTCAACTGCTTTTCCAGAACATAAAAATCCTTTACCTGATTGCTTTCAAACCACCTTCAGTTGACTTCCAATATTTTTCTTCACAATTAATCCTGCTACTATGCTTTGGAAAATCTGACAAAATGTCAATAATTAGATGCCAAGCAGTCAATAATTAGATGCCAACAGCTGTGTGAAACTTGGCAGTTTTACCCTGCAAGAATGCAGGCAAATATTTTATTTGGTGTCAATCCACATATGTTCCTTCTCCACCACTTTAAGTTTGGGTTTTGACTTTTGAGTAAGTACAAACAGGCAAATGAATAAGCAGTCAAAATTTCCACATTTTACCTAGTTTCACTTCATGACCATGCAAATAAAAACAGGCAGGCATATCTTCATGAATCAACAATGGAACAAGTTAGATCCTCAAATTGAAAAGAAATACAAGAAAATATCTGTCATGTGACTGTGGTGATTTACACCCATCTAGCCACCCAAAAAACCCAGGGTCATGATGACATTAAGTCTCCCTAGTGCCATTACTGTTTGTATTCTATATTCTGTAAAGTGCTGCAGGCGCGTGAATTTATGATGCTATATAAAGGCCCCGAATCAGAATAATAGTAGTGGTAATTGTTTTTGGTTTAAATCCTGCCAGCATTTTACATCATCCCATCTGCTCTCTACTCTTTCCATCCACCCGCAAGTATCTTGGGATTGCAGCTCAGTGGATCACCACTGCTGTTGTCAGTGTGCCCATTTTTGTTTCTTTATCTGGTAAAAAGCATGACCAATGTGACAGAAATTATAGCAGGTGAAATTTGGTTTAAATAATGGGGGTATGCCGTGGAAGTAACAACTATTCAAAAGGTCTGACTGCATAAACATTTCTGCTGAGAACATACTCATTGTGTACTTCTATGGAGAAACTGAAACAAAAGAAGGGTATGGAGCCCCAGATCCAAGTAACTACAGGTTCCACAGCTGGGAAGTTGTGAGGTAGAGAACAAAGGTGAAAGGACTGTGAGAAAATGAATAATGAAGATGAAGAAGCAGATGTAAAATATTGGTAGAGAAGTAGGAAATACAGAACAGTCTGAAAACTGAGACATAGAGGCTAAGATAACACAGATGAGAATAGTAACTTTGGAATATAGGATGGAACGATGAACAAATGGATGACAGAGGGAAAAGGAGAGTGAGCATGGAGGTAACTAATTACAGGCACATACTGAGGAAAAGATAAAATTAGGGACGGTGATGAGAAAAGCTGACGAAAGAATGGCGTAAGAATAAAAAGGAGATCCAAAAAAGAAAGGTATGGAACACGGTGACAAAAGTGTATTGAGAAATGGGCCAAAATGGGACAACAAACCTTTACAGGACAAAGGAATTTGCAGAGTAGGGCTGATGGTTGGACTCAATGATAGGAACAAGTCGGATTTGAGAAAAAATATGAGTGGGATAAGAAAAGTATGAATGGCAAAATGGTTAAAAAAGGGGCTAAGTGCAGGGGTAGGACCCAAGAGGATATGAAAGAAAGGCTATGAAAGACCTCAAGAAAGGGATGAGAGTGAAAAGCAGCACATGAATCTGGCACTTGGATGAAGACTTTGGTGTTCCCCCTGCATGCAAGGTCATCTTACCAATCCACCACAGGTACTGAAGGAGGCGAAGGAGCCTGGGTAGCGGAGGACAGCACCACTGTAGTAACAAGCTCTCTCAGGCTGAGACTGTGCAGCACTGGTTGGGCTTTTGCTCTCACCCCTGAGCCGCTCCTC
>VXBJ01003406.1:63613-74508 GCA_013400055.1 Nycticryphes semicollaris
TTTGGTTTGTTCTAAACTCCTGATGCCCCCACAGCTCCCCGTGAAAACCCATCACTTTCCACCCCGCCCTTGTAAGCCGAGGAATGATTAAAAGAGGTCGAGCAAAGGCTTTTAAGTGCACATCCATCATCAGCATAGACGGCAGAAGCAACAGGTAAACGCCTCCCTCTAGAAGCCTGATTTCTTATCATAACTCCTCCTGCTTTACCTACTGTTGTTGGTGTCAAAGGTGACTATTACGTCTTGGGGGAAAGCCGAGCAGCCTGGTGTGGAGAGGAAAGCCATCTGCTGTTAAGGGTAGGCTACGAAGTGGCAAGAATTCTTTGTAAAAGTNTTTTTTTTTTATTTTTATTTTTATTTTTTTTTTGGCATCTGAGCCAACTTAGGCTAAGCAAAGTCAGAGGGACTATGTAAAAACAAGATGACAGATTTACATCTAACAGTTTAGGAAGAGGGGAGTTTTCCAGAGGCTGCAAAATAGTATTTGCCTGATAATTAGGTTACCCTATAAATGCATTTCAAGCGAAGCTTTGTTTCCCAAGTAAATAACAACATGTGTAGTAATTTGCTGGTTAATAGGCCCAATGCTGCAGCAGTTCCACAGCCAAAACTATCCTTACAACTGATTAGGAAATGCTGCAAGATGTAGTTTATATCTGTGCAAACACTTATATAGTCAGGATACATAGAGAAGATACAAAAATACACAGAGAAAATCTTTACTTACAGTGCATACAGTTATATCCCAAAAGATAAATGGGCAGCTAGCAGGAATAAGGAAAAAAGACATGGCATGTGTATTTTAAAACTGTGAATTACTGTAACTGTTTTAAATCTGCTGAAGTTAGTCCCTTTGGACCAAATTCTGCTTCTCTTACTCACTTGTATAATCTTACTAAAAAGACAAAAGAACTGCTTTTGTCAGAAAGGTAAGCAGAACTTGGCCTTTTCAACACAAACTGTAGGGGGTAGAGAGACTGTAAGAAGCCAATTGAGAAAGACTTTAATATGTTTGACTATCACCAGCCAAAAAAGGAGGAACATTTCAAATAAGTCTAAACATACGAATGCAACGCAAGCTAAAGTCAATGTGGATCTACAACAAATTTCTTTAGCTCATTTTATGTTTTCTTTTTATTGTTTCAATAGTTAAAGTAAAAATATAAGGGGAAGTTCTCTATGTTTAACTTTGGGGAAAATGCACTATAAAATAGAGCCCCTACTGGTGTTCATTAGTTTTAACAAAGAGTCGGGTCATAGGTTAATACTGGTAGACGGTATTGTAACCCACCACATGCTAACTGTTGTCACTGTGAAACTAGTGCAGAGAAGTCTATGCCTAAAAGAATAAGAATTAAAAGAACAAAACAATGTCTTCACACTGCAATTACTTTGCAGAGAGAATAATATTGTATCCACATGTACTGTACAAAAGACTTTATTTTCTTAATCTCAAAGCCACCAAAACTCTGCAAAATAGTTTTTATTTTACAGTACATATTACATGTGTGCTGTTACTAACTATACATTCATAAAATTGGAAGCAATGGCATCTTCAAACTCAATACAGAGTAAAATGAATTCAAACATTATTTTGCTCCAGAAGATTCCTAAAACTGTGCTTCCTATCTGAAAGGTCTAAGCTTCTTTGCATTCTAAGGGACTGAGGCAGAATCACAAATGCATTAAGAAAAGAATGTGTTGATTTGTAAAGTATAACAGTGATCCAGACCATCTCACTGATATGAGAAAAAAAATTCAGATAATGAGGTAAAGAATGTGTCATCATCAGTCCTTTCTGATTGAGATAAATCATCTTAATTTTGTAGAAATCAATAGAGATTTGGCAGTTTCCTCTCTTTAGCCCTCCCTGATGTTAAATATACAAAATTGTGCCATTGAATCAGTCCCTGAGGGGCAGGGGCAGGCGGGGCAAGGGCTGTCTCAGGCCACACCACACACTGACTTCTCATATCTTCAGTGTGCTATTGATGGTGGAGGCCCTATCACTGGTGACATACCATAGACATCTCAAGCTATCTTTTGAAGATGTGGAGGTTCTTCACCTCCATATCCTTCACTACTATGATTTTATTTAAATCTGTGCTGTTTCTGTCTCACTTTATGTGAGCAAGGGCAGAATTTTCCCCCCATCACATAGTGAATCTGTCTCAGTGATTTGATTCTGAGGATTAAGATTGAACAAATATTGTTGAATTCAAAATGTCAGCTTCTAGCAATACAGACATTACCATCAATGGGACGAGACTTTCCTTGTTTAATTTTATTTTTTACTTAATCATCTAACTGTAAAAGCTATCAAGTTTATACATACCAAACTGATTTAAAATTACATCAGCTTTACAATATATACAAGATTGCCTCAAGTGATTATTACCAAAAACCTCAAACACTTCACAGGGAAATAGTTATTAATTATTTGTGCATACACTTTATATGTATATATGGTTGATGATATTGATTTTTTTAAAATCATTGAGTACATTTGTTTCAAATTTTTACAACCTAACAATATATGCTAGATGAATAGAAAAAATCCACTCTGTTTTGAATGGTGCTTGCTACCTTGAGGCCATATATCATATGACGGTTGAGATTAGAAACAGAAACTCACATCTTCCTGTTTCTAGGGTGCTTTGCAAATGTTATCTCAGTAAAAATAAACTTATTGAAGGCAGATTGAACTCTTTTTTTTTTTTTAATCTGCAAGATATATATGAACCAATGCAAATTTTCTCCACTTAAGTGTGAAATAAATTATTTTTTTGCATTTTAGAAAATGTTGTCTTCCCCTTCGCTTCAACTGAACAGTGTATTTCCACTGCCTGTTAACTCGCAGATTCTGAATGTTTAGTCTGTAATTCTATACTGTTATTTACACTCTCAAAATGAAGAGTTTATTTAAAATGTATGTATTTAAGACCACTTCAAACAACTTCTCTTTACCAGATCTTGCTTCAGAGCAAATCTCACCATTACATCTAAACTCAGTAGTACATGCAGATGACCTGTGGAGTAAGTTGTGTGTCAAACTATTGTGAGCTTAATACCTATAGTGGTTTAAAGTACAAAAACTTTAAAAGTGCAAAGCTAAGCTCATAGCAGCTCAAAGCTATTATGATACACCACCAATTCTCATGATCCTTTTAAGTGTAGGTAATTCAGTGAAATTTACTCCCAAATCACAGTTGTTACCTTGTGAGTTACTTCAAGAAGTCATATTGTAAAGTTGATGTGGATGTTTGTGGATGTTTGTGATATTGGTGGATGTTACATATAGGTAAACACACTGTTTATATAGGATGTTTTGCAGGGTCACAATTTGACCAAAACAAGCTTTTACATCTCTTTATTCTACACTTTTCATTTGGCTATTTTTTTTTCTCAGAAAAATTGATGCTTGGAAATTGCCTACAATTTGACAGAAAACTGAATCTGTACAATGGAAAGTACCAACTTTTACTCAAGGTGAAGCCATTTAAAATACAGCAAGTTTCTCTCTGTGAACCTGCCACCCACACAACTTACCAAGCTAAGGTCTCTCACAAAGGAGCTTCCTCAAGCTTCTAAACTGGAAATCATCTATCAAGCAACTATATCACTTGATCAATTATGGGGAAAAGGCTTAAAGTAAATGTATAAGCTTAAAGTTTTTGGTTTATGGGTGCTGTTGAAATCTTATTCCAATCTTCATAAAACTCTGCCTGTACTCAACAGCATGTACAATTTACCACTGAAACCAGTGTATCACCGTTGCTATCACAGGGTGTAGGAAAGATGCTATAGCACAGGCTACTTATGGAGAATGCATTCACGTTATTCATTAACTCTGCATGGTTCTTCTTAACAGTTACATTTTAAAATAATAGAATAAACGTGTCTTAAAATAGCCTTGTCTTCAAAGTAAAAATACCTGTATTATAATTTGTAAATGTATATGAGAACATGGAAACTAACTACTGGGAAAAAGCAATAATGGAAAATATTCTTAAGGGAGCTTGATGGACATGAATTCTCGTAGTGGAGGGAAGTGTCTGTCTGAACCAAAGATAATGAAACTGACTACCAAACTGTAAGAGCCAATTAGAAAACCAAAGAAATTTTGGATCATGAGAAATGGTGGAAAATTAGAATTCTGCTTCCTATTGGAAAATTATCCCACTTGTGACTGCAGCATTTGTATTTTAAAAATTCTGACCTCTTCTAATTTATATCAGAAACAATTTCAGGGACCTTGATGAGCTACTTCATCTTCTCCCTACCACATGTCCCCACATTAAAAGGCAGTGGGGACACCAGGCAGGAATACACCTGTAGAATAAAGCAAAGTGACTGGTAGGAACTACAAACATCTGGGACCGGGTAAAAAACTCCATGGCATTAATGGTCAAACCAGAATAATTTTCAACTGCCTTAGATTATTAGTGAACATTAGGTAGATGTCTGCTGTGTTTAAAGTCTGAAAGATTCTGTAAGCCATGGTTATCCCAACCCTACTGGGCGACCAGTCTGTTTCAGAATTTATTCTGATTTTATGCAGAGATATAGAGCAATCATAGTACGAATTATACAGTGAGCTAAAAATACCTCTCCATTACTTACATAAACTGTTCAAATGGCTGAATGACAGTACTATCATAATGTATTTATGCCACTTTAGCTCCGGAAAAAAGGCAAAACAACTTTTTGAGTGTATGTATGTGTCAAGGAATAAGCATAATATGAAACCGTATAAACTTGAAGATAAAAACAAATATGTGAGAAATATGAAAGGCAGTGCAAGCAAATCTTGTGTAACATAAAATATTGGTCCAAGTAAGGTTTAAAAATCTGAATGTTTTTTACATATTCTGGCAGTTAAACTGCTGTATGTTCTTTGTCTTATCAGGATAGATGCATTACCATTTCTATTATATATCTATATATACAACATTATTAACTCACACAGAGAAAAAGAAGACAAGAGGCAGGAGAATAGATCCAGGATAGGAGAAGCCAGTAGGGAGGTGATTGAAAGCTGGTTGAGATAAAGAAGTCAAGGAAAACAAGAGAGGATAAAGAGAAGATAATGAGATACCACTTCAAAAGCCACAAGTAAATCAGAGGAAGCAGTCCATGCAGCAAGGTTCATTCCCTTGCTGTTTTGTAAAGTGAGACATACAACTAACCTTGCTTTCTGAAACATATATTTCTTTCCACATAGATTTAAATAAAACATGCAATAGAATAGCTGAACAAAGATCGTCACTGATTTCTTGACATCCTTCTTCAACATGTCACGTGGTTGCAAGTACTGGAGGTACCATGAAGACTTATAGAAATGAAGTTAACTAGTCTCTAAGTTATTATTCATTTAAATGACATTGCAGATATCCTATTTGCACTTTCCCTTGCCACAGGAGAGAAAGGCTTCATTATATCTACCAGATAAAAAACAAACATCATAGGAATTATTTATTTTTTCCTATCTAAAGGATTTATTCATAAGAACTGCTGTGCGGTAGCCTGCAGAACCGGCTGCCTTGCTCTTTTAGCCTCTGTAACTGGGAAACCCATTAAGACCACATGAGTCGTCAAAGCATACAGTATGTCACATACCTTATGAGTACTGTCCACAGGCACTCACTTTGATGGCAGGCCAATGGCAAACAGTGGCACCAGGAGACTAGCTAAAATATGGAGAAATCAAGGTGACAGCACATAAAACACAGGTTGTGCAAGACCTCTGTTAAACAGGCAAAAAGCCAAGGACACAGGGCTGAAGTGTTTCCAGGCTACCATCTAGTAGTCTTTTGCTTGAATTGAGGTGGAAAAACAAATACTGGTGTCGTGTGAGATGTTCCCAGTTTTGCTCCTCAGTTCTTAATCTCTGCCCCCCTCTCCCTCCCATTATGCCAAGACAGACAAGAATAATAGCACATAAATTGGTGTACTTAAGTGAGGTCAGGGAACAGAAATAAACAAATTGACAAGCTGCACAATGGTTATCGTGTTCCTGGCCAAAGCCAGGAAGTATCAGTCAACAGAGTACTCAAAGATCGCCATTGAAGAGGAGATAGTAGTTCATGTTTGCAGAGCAACCTGAAGATTAAAAGTGGTGTGTATCCTTACTATCCAAAAAGCTCTGTTGTCAAGTAAAATGCAAATTATAATGTATTGTCAGAAAACCTTGGGATTATGAATACTTTTTCTAAACCACCTGATGTAAATCTGGCATCCATAGATACTCCTGCTTTTTCTACCAGTGTAAGAGCTTGTAGACCAAGGATTTTACCTCCATGCCTAGACAGCAGTATATGTTTGTTTCCTGGCCAATATGAAGGAAACAGGTCTCTGTGTATTCAAAGTAAGTACTATACAGTGTGACGCGTGGGACAGGTAGTATAAACATATCACTAAAAGCCAAAAGGAATAGCTATGCTGCCAATAAAAGGCTAGCAGTTGTTCTGATAATAAGAAATAGGTAGAGGAATTTTCCTATCAATGGACATCAAAGCAATAGCATATTATAAATCCGGTGATGTGGTACATAACCCTAACTTTTAAAGATCCTACTATCCTAGCCTTTCACAGTTTTCAGTGCTTTTAATCTACTCACATGCCTGAAAAGATAAAAAAGCATATTTTTATCTTCATTTTTGGTGAAACCTAGACACAATAAAGTGATCTGTTGAAAGCTACATACGGAGAAAGTAGCAAAAGCTGAGTTTAAAACCATGTCTATGATTCTATGATATCTCACTTCCCAAGCTGGTGTCTCAGATACCAGACCAAGTTATTTTGATATATGTGTTAAGTAAAGAAGATACTCTTAATCCCAGTTGTTATACATTCAGTTATTTCCTGAAAGGGAGAGATTATAAACACATTTTTCCTCCCATCTTTTACCTTAATTTTGATGTGAAGAAAAGGAGAGGACTATACTCTAGGAAATGTATCAATAGCGGTGGCTGATTTGACAAGGCCTGTGTGAGCGTGACAGTTTTTCAGAGGTAAAGTCTGGTGACAGAAGGTATTCCTTTATGTTTCTGCTGTTCATTTCACTGCTGCTTACTGTGGTCAGTACTAATTTAGGCCCTGATTTGGATTCTCAGTTGCATATCACCAAAGTTTTAAGCTATCCAGCCACACATTTTTTTCAGCGGAATACTGTCATTCCAAAATTTAGAATCTCACTTTCCCTTCCTGAGGGATGTTTCTCCATAAGATTTCTAGCTCCTCCACCATGGAAGAGATTTTAGTGAGGGTTGCACCCACGAAGGGGAAATAAGCTCACCCGTATAGTAGTCATAATTCTGACTCATAGAGACCTGGTTTATATTTGGGATTTCCATACTCTGTTTTCTTTTTGTAAGTCCTCCTACCAGCTAGAGCTTTTGAACTCACCTACAAGAAGAATGAAGCCTTGCAACCAATATAGTAAATTCTGGTTACTAGTGTATTTTCCAGTAGCTCAGACATTCAAGGAGGTGTAAAAATGTGGGAAAATGCTCAAAGAAAGGTTTAGATGTGTCTTCCTTTCTCTTTCCTGAGGAAGCTGACCCATGTACATAGCAATTCATCATGATGGTAGGGAAAGATAGCATAAGCATATCAGAGGTCTTCCCTCTCCCTCACCTCTCCACACCATGTAATTCTGAAAACTATGGTTGGGCAGGCCATTTATCCACCTTCTTGCCAAAGAAACAGTTTTAACGCCAGTGTCCCATCAAATAGATCAGGAGATTTAAAGCCCCAAGGACAAAAAAATCCCTGCTCTCCACTTGTTCCAATGTTGAACTATTGTAACTGTTAGAAAGCCTGTTTTTCCTTAGGCCTAATCTAATTTTTTAGTTTTGCTTTGTTTTTTATTCTACTTTCAACCTGTTACTTTGCTAGCTTGAAATAGAGAAAATTTATTTCCTTTTCTCTTTTCGACAGCAGCCTACAAAACATTTTTGAGGTCTTTGGTCTCTAGACCCAACACATTTTTTCACTATTTTTCCACCAGTTATGTTTTCAGATTCATGTTTTCTACACTTCTGATAGGCACTGTTGTTCTCCACTGGACTCTCAAACTGGCCTACATCTTTTTGGAAATGCAATTACCCAAAATAGGTTCTTTATGAACCTTTCCCTCTTCTCATTAAGTAGAAGCAAAAACCAGCTCCCTGGGTTCTGAAGGCCTTAGTGGAGTCTGTAATGCCTCGAGGCCTATTTGTGTTTGAAATCAGAATAAGGGTTTTCTGTTTATAGATTAAGAACTATTAAGGTCTTGGGATTACCAATAAAGTAATGGGTTTTAGGCATCCCAATTAGAATTTTCAAGTTCTTACAGCAAAATAATGGTGCAATAGGACATGAACTCAATTAGTTATCTTCTCTTTAGAAGGAGAGACATGGAACAAACTAAGTTGATCGTAAATATACTCAGAAGATGGCATTAAAGGTAGAATATAACCTTTTAAATGTAAGTATTATGCCTATCTGGCCTGTGCTCTTTTTTCAAAAATGGAATATACTTTCAGCTTGCAGTTACCTAGGGTAAGTAAGTATTTGCACAATACAAATCAGAAAACGTTGGAGGGGTTTTTTTGCCTCAGGAAACCTGTGCTTCGTATCTGCACATTGATGCCAAAGCAACACCTCCTGTTTCCTGCATAACTTAGCAAGATTTCTTTATATGTTACTTATCCTGTCATTTATCAGTCTGCAGATATTAGGAGAAAGACTTCCTTTGATCTTTGGAAATAAAGACATCTCTTCTGGAAAAGTTTCTCAAATGTTAGAAGGAGCCAAAGATATATTTTTTATAAAGCAAAGAAAAAGCCTGAGTGGGGAGATGGAGGCTTTATAATACAACCTGTGCGTTAACAAATAGCAATTACAGATTAAAGGTAAAAGTAGGGTGCCTTGTCTGGTTAAATAACTTCCTTCTTTGTAGCCAGGTGTTCCAGAACAAATGGCCTCTTACAACTTCAGCTACAGATATGGGTATTGTGAAATCAAAAATTTACATGGGTAGGATTCTTACCATTTAATCCAAACCTTAAATACACGTTTCTCAGAAAAAAACCTGAGCGCAGAAACCTGCATTGAGGCTTAGGTTAGTGTTAGCAAGGAATATAAATATGGTTGTTTATAGTGCCATGCACCATGGTAGTCACTGATATTTCACAGTGTATATAAAAGGATAAGTGATATTATCTGTTTTCCATTTCATGTTTATATAAAGGTAGATTAATTTTGATTTCTTTTTGACATGAAGACGTGAAGGTTAGAATCTTTTAAGAAAGATGGGTGTTTTTATACCATGTAGTTTATATTCTCCATTAGTGTGATTTATAGAGACAAACCAAATGAAGGCACAGCAAAAGCAAACAGGGATGTTTTTTGATTGCAGGAAATTATGTGGAAATTGGCCAAATAAGAAAGCTCTTCCTCTGACTGTCCCTTGTGACCTATGAAATGGCCATCTCAGTAATGGCAATGAATCAAATGAGCAAGTTATTCTTTCTCTTCTCCCTTTTAGCCTATGAAAAAGCCAGTGAGAAGGACCACTGCCTCATTAAAAAAAAAAGATACTTAGAGGGCAAAATCTTCTGCCCTTTTTAGGCACTGCAAAACATATTGTAGTAAACTGTTCAGTCCTTAGTACACAGGAGATCAGCTGAATTTGTTGAACCAGCAGGAATGTGCAGTTCAGATATGACTGGCAGAGGAGCGTCACCCTGCCCATATTAACACTTCATAATTTTTCTCTACTTACTTTTCTTCCTTTCTTAACTACTTGCCAGTACACAAAATCAAGTGTCTCTTCTGTTAAGGAGCGTATTTCATTAATACAAGCAAAAATGATGAATGAACAAGGAGACAAATGAAAAAAGGGGAAAAAAAATAAAAGGAATTTAAAAAATGGAGAGAGAATATCCATTTCCCTTTAATAGTTATAAATGCTGCAAAGTTCCTTTGGTGGCTGTCTGACATACCAGCTCTCAGCTTGAAGCCTGCTGAAGTTTTGCTCCTGTTTTAGTAACCTATGGAGCTTTGCAAAAAGCATACTATTTTAAGGCATTTAAGGCATTATGTTAAACTTTTGCATGCTCCCTTCTAAAGCACAGTTTCTATTAAACACCCATCCAAATGAAATTAATCCCACTTCCATCCTTCACGTGATTACTTATAAATCCCTAGTATCAGTAGGTTACATTATGTAATAAATATTATACCTGTCAATAGTTTATATCATTTAAGAAAAAAACACAAATGAGTATGCCAGTCATAGTAGATCAGGAGTAGATACTGAGTTCTAGAGACTTGATTTGGAAAAAAAAAAAAAATCTCCTTCTTTCTCTTTCTCTTTAACTGAGTATTCAAATGCAACTTGTGTGTTTTAATAGTTCAGTGGACACGGTCATATATTGATGAGACTGCTCAGTTTCTGTTCCTCAAAGCTTCATGATAACATTGGTCAAAAGTGGTCATGATAACTTTTGTTACTCTTTTTTTTTTTTTTTCTTTTGGTCGATTTCTTCCTATGCCTTCAACAGAAGATTTTGTTAGAAAAGTATTTAATTTATTTANTAATTTATTTAATTAAGAAAAATAAATGTATTTCTATAGTACATAAGGTAAAGCAGCAAACAAATGGTGATTGTAAGAAAATTAGCTGCATTATATCAAATATATTTTAGTCAATATAAATCATAAAGGGGATATGTATAATGAAGATAATTAAAAATCTTTTATGAAGACAGCAAATGCCATCAATTAAAGAATGTTGCAGCCAAGTTTCACAGTAAGATTTATGCATTTTCAATTTAGTAAAAAATGAAAGTTCATTTACCTTCAATTTACCAATGACAAACTTCTTAAGAACCCCCCCACCACCCAAC
>VXBJ01003432.1:5968-23160 GCA_013400055.1 Nycticryphes semicollaris
AAAAAAAAAAAAAAAAAGTATAAACAGCAGGTAACATAAACAGAAATCATGCCAAGAACGCATTGTCCTCACATGTGGGTTTTAGGAAGCCAAAACAATTTTTTCCTCATATATTGTAATAATAAGGATTTACTTTAAGCAAAACAAGATAAGATAGTCTTTGTGAGCGAAAGTACTCTTTAAAGTCTCATTGCAAAGTCTCTGATCCCTCATTCTCTAAATAGATTTCTTTATGCAGTAAATTTATTTACAAGGTTTTCATTAAAAGAATGAATCAAAAGTTTCAATAATATTAGCACTTACATGTCCATCCAGGAAAAAAAAAAAAAAATCAGGGTCAGAGAGTGCATCCTACTGCAATCAGCTACAGTGTAGGGGTCAGGAGCCCATCTATCAGGAAGAACTGTTACAACCGGTAGTTAATACATTTATTGTAGCAGAAAATCTTCTATAGCTTGAGCTGTTGGAGATTGCTAAGTACCTCCATATCAGAAAAAGGGGAAGTGACATGTTGCAATGATTTTTATCATACCATGTGGATCTCAAGTCTGAAAAGTCTGGCAATATGGAGGGTAAGGGGAAAGAAAGAGAGAGGGAGAGAAGGAGAAGGTGGGAAGATGAGGGTGTCACCCTGCAGGTAGAAAATGTCACCATGCTGGGATAGGCAAAAAAAGAATGTTCTACAAGAATGGAATTGGGAAAGCGTCATAGAACCGGCAGTGTTAGATTGGAAGAGTGAGTTTATTGATATGCTTGTTCATCGTTTCTTAGTGCTGACTTCCATGTTGCTTCTATGCAACAGAAGACTCTGGATTTATTCTTGTGTAGGAGAGAAGCAGTTCTTCTCATTGTCCTAAAAACTAACAACAAATAATACAAGGAGAAACAAAGTCATGATTTTGAAAGATATTTTTTGCTGTGTCAGTTGGTCTAGAAAAGTGAAATTCAGACAAAAACTGAAGCATGGCTATATTAGTCTGTATTATATAAAGCCATTGCCTAGTCAACAAGAAAAAATCTGAGAGTTTTGTTTTTCCATCAAAGAGTTTTTAGGGCATCATGACTCTCAGTTATTAGCTGTTTTATATATTATTGTTTAAAGGGACTTAAAATATATTTATTTTTAATTTACTGAATTCTTCTACTCTGTACTCACATAAACACTCTAGAAATTTACAGCATCTGAAAATCACAGAATCTTGGAATGGTTTGTGTTGAAAGACACCTTAAATATAATTTCCAACCCGCCTGCCATGGGCACTGACACCTCCCACTAGACCAGTTGCTCAAATTCCCATCCAACCTGGCCTTGAACACTTCTAGAAACAAGGCATACATAGTTTCTTTGGGCAACCTGTTCCACTGCCTCACCACTATTTCAGTGCCTCGCTGCTACATATTATATTACATACCTTGAAAAAACACTGACCTTGTATAATGGTCCATTTTCTTCATTAAGAATAGATTTTTTTAAAAAAATACTACAGCAACATAACAGAAAGCTGCTAGCACTAAGTTTCTTATTTACAATAGCAATGGAAACCATCACCTTGAGAGTCCAGCAGGCTAACATAAACATACAGTAAATGTTACCTAAAGTATACTATGTTAGAAAAGGACATTTGTTCATTGGACATCCTGAATGATGCATGATTTTATGATGACATTTTCTCAATCTTTGTATTTTCCCCTACTTTTTTTTCCCAAATTCCATCTTTTCAGTCAAAGGAAATCATCAAGTGACCTTGAAATCTGCACTGGCATTTTCCTGGCAGAGAAAGAAGCTCTCTTTTCTCATTTGCAAAAATGAATAACAATTTGATCATTCTTAAAACTTCTAAAAGGTTAATTATGCTCTCTCCATGAGCACTGAATAAAAACCTGCTTTATCTCTGCCCAAATGAAACCCACAGGGCTCCCATTCCCTCTAACTCTGCCTGGAGACGAAATCCTGCAAGCTGTCAATTAACTCCTATCAGCTCATAGATCTGTGTGAGCTGCAGATGATTTTCTCATCCGAAAACTATGACAGCTCTTATTTGCCAGAGCTGTTGGGTGACTTTAAAAAATTCACAGCAGGAAAGTGTTATCTGGCTTTGGGCTTGGCGGAGAGAAAAAGAAAGAGTGAGAAACTGAGAAGCAGAAAGGTCCTGGGTTAGAGAGAGTTCATGTCTAACTCTAAGATTTCTGTCTGGTTGCAAAACCCCACTTGAACTTGAATTGCATGTTTCAAACAATAATAGAAACTGAACATGGCCATGTACCACAGAGATGTTTCCCTGAATGTTTGGGGTTATAATATTGCTGCATAATAACAGCACATAATAACAGTCAAAGAGGAGATGATACTGGCAAACTATAGAATTTGTAGAACAGAAATGCCAACATGAAACATTTAGCCTGCTGGTATTAGTGCCTGGTTGAAAAATGTTTTTTTAATTTGGAAGTTAGAATAGTAATCTGAAAGACTGAGAGCCTGTAAGACTATTATTTCACTTACCTTGCAAGATGAATAGTGCTGTTTCCAAATGAAACAAGGGGAAGTAAAAAATTGCACTGAGCATTTGGTGATCACTATATTTCTGCCCGCTAACTCCATTTTATAGTTTAGGGTCAAGTCTTTAAGAGTCAGCTACAATAACTTGCAACAAAGCCACAGGAACTGGTGCTAGTGGCTCCACATGTGTTAGAAGCTGGCGTTAAGGTAATTAATTTTACATCTGCTCAAAATTTATAGTGCTACACTTAACACATGCATGAGATTCAGGAATCTAGGTTCTACTCATGGTACCACTTTGATCTTTGGAAAACTGTTCATTCTCCCTGAGTGATATTACTGGATTAAAAGTAAATATCAACACCTACTTCCCCAACATTCACAAGTAGATACTTACATCATTCCATTTTCAATAGAAAAGAACAAAGAAAATTACAAACCTTTACTGGGGAAAAAAAAAATAAAAGATTGATGAGTCTATTGTATTCTTAACGTTTGTAAATTTAGAATGTAAGGTCTTTGGGACAAGCACAATGAGACTGTATCTTATTGGGAGATTTTACTTAAAAGAATACAGTAGTAAATGCATTACTCTTTATTTGAGAAAATAGAATTTGAGAGCTAATTTAAAAAAAAAAAAAATTAGTCCTGGGGTACCTTTACATGATTTGAGTTGCCATAATATTCTTCCTTTTCTCCCTCTCTCTCTCTCCTCTTTCTTATGCTTCCTGATTTGTCAAAGCTATCACCAGGTAAATTGTTCTTAATATTACAGTCAGTTGACTGAGCTCAACATGGGGCAGCATGGGTTTTCCACAGTAAGTTTCTGAGTTGTTCTAAACTTTTGCTTTGATAGTACTAGGAAAGTCCCACAGCTGTCGGAGACATCAGGATTTCACATCAATGTTATTAACATTAGAATGATAGAATTCAGGTTGGAAAAGACCCTTGGGTTCATTGAGTCCCACCATCAGCCTTACTTTACAAAGTTCTCCCCTACACCATATCCACCAACACCACATCCCCCAACACCACATCTAAACAACTCTTAAACACATTCAGGGATGGGGACTCAACCACCTCCCTGGGCAGCCTATTCCAATGTCTGACCACTCTTTCTGTGAAAAATTCTCTCCTAGTGTTCAGCCTAAACCTGCCCTGGTGCAGCTTGAGGCCATTCCCTCTCGTTCTATCACTAGTCACCTGTGAGAAGAGACCAGCACCAACCTCTCTACAATGCCCTTTCAAGTAGATGTAGAGAGTGATGAGGTCTCCACTCAGCCTCCTCTTCCTCAAACAGTCCCAGCTCTTGGAATTGCTCTTCATAAGATTTTTTTCTCCAGGCCCTTCACGGGCTTTGTTACCCTCCTCATTAATAAATTACAGATTCTGGACAACCTACAACTTTGGAAAATCAGACGGAACTGGTTAGTAGAAAGGGGAAAACTATATTTAAATAATGGTGATCCCAGAATTAATTATATGCCACCCGATAACATAGTACCTGATTTTTGGGAAGTTACATCATTCCATTTTAACTTTACGGTTAATGTTAAAAATTATAAGTACTCAGATTCTTTAAGCTGTAGTATAATTAGCAATGTGGAATAAAATGATGGTGGTTTTTTGGTTGGGTTTTTTTCAACAAATTTCTGAAACAGGCTGCATTGTCAAGTATTAAAGCATTACTGGGAGGTTTCATCTCCTTTTCATTAAGCAGCAGAACAAAACAGCTATCGTGGAATATATGTTGTTTATAGGTATTGTTCTTCCACTTCTTTAAAAAAATCTAATAAAGGCTGAAAATTCACAATGATTTAATTACATTTTAAATGCACCAAGAAGCCTTAATGACAAGTTTTAAGCATCTTAATTATGCTATCAATATTACCTAACACAGAGAGAAATGGAAAACCTACTAGGCAGTAAGTAACTTAATTGGCTAAAATGCATGTGAAATAGTGAAGTATTATCTGATTTCACTTCCGGGTTCTAACAACTAACCTTAGAATTTATCATTTTAATATTGTCTATAGCAACACATATTAAATTTTTAGAAAAAGTCCTGGACAACACATCTGAGAGGACAAAGTCAAAATAAGTATTAAGAGACTGGAGTCTAACCTCTAAAACCTCTGAACACTTAGTAAACTACTAGTAATTTTTATTTGTTCACCATTCTTGCTTTTCTTATGTTGCTCTCCTGAAGACCTTTTGTTTTCCTTCCAAGTCTTTGGTCTTCCCTCTTTTCTGTTCCTTTCTACCACAGTTTCTTGAGCCGCAATGTATTTGTTCCCGGTTACTTTCCTTGGGGTAAGAATTGTTATTTTCCATCTAAAGTAACCACATTTCAGAAGTATCAGTAGCACAATGACTAGTTTCATAATGAATTTGCTAACAATGGGACCAGAAAAAATAGCAGCATATGAGAAAAACATCAAATGCTTCAATGGGGTAAGCATTACAAAGCTGTGTCTGCCGAAGCACACGGCTCATCACTGCAGTAGGTACAACTCATTCATTAATGGTGTGGTTTTGGGATCATCAAGAAAATAAAACCAAAGTCAGCTTGATCAGGACAGTACAGTAAACTGAAAGAAATGGCTTTCATCAGTCTGGGCACCAGTGTTGGGAATGAACTGGCTGAATGTCCAAATAGTTGATGGGGGACTTAGCAGGATAGTTCATGCTATCGATGAAGGCATGCCTTTCAAGGGAAGGCCTGACCTCTACCAGATGTTTTAAATCTCAAAAGGAAAGAATCTGTACAGGGAACATGAGGGGGCCATTTTTGTGTGGAGACTACTTTTCCTTGCTGACTTACACATTTAACAATTCTCCCCATTACAGATGAACCGGGGACACGCTGGAGCTCTCAGTGTGCTGGCTGTGGGCAGAAAAATGTCAACAGCCCACATCTATGACCAGCAGCTCCACTCATGCGCTTCCCTTGTCATCAGTGTCCCCACTTTGTTCTGTTTAGTAATTGGACTTGCAGGTAGGTTGAAATGTCATTTCTAGGCACTGTTAGGGCATTTCTCCAGTATTAAATGTGGCTGAAGTTTGTTGGCAAAGAAATTTTGAAGAGCCCCTGACAGCCAAGAGTGATGTCAACCTACTACATTTCTTGTCCTGGGAAGTCAGTATTTTCATCTGCTTTTTCCTCAAGGGGTGGGGCAGAATTTGGAAACAAGAACTTATATTTAAAGTTGCTGTAACAAGAGACACAGTGCATCTGCAAAGTCCTGCACTTGTACACACCCACCAGGTGCAAACAAGGACTTGTATGAGCAAGTTTCAAATGTTTTACCAATATTTGCCAGTTCAGTGCTCTTAGCTATGTGCCAATGCAAAGCTGCCCTTTATGCTGAGTTCAGTGATGTTAGTGTATATTTAAGATTTTTTTTTTAAATTTGCTTACCTTTTTTGAATACAAAATAGGAACAGATGAACCTCTAGAACATCTCTGCAAGTGCTCATAAACAGAGCACTAGTAACTTCTCTCAGCTCTTCTGCTAATGACAAACTGGTTTTCAACATTTTCAATTTCTTTTTGTTTGTTTGTTTTGATTTTGTCCAAAGGCACTCGGATTTCTAGATGATGATTTATGTAGCATTCCATTTTTCTAATAAATAGCTAGATTTGTGGAACATATTAAGGATGTAATCAGCTTGGTATTTGGATTACATTTCTAACCAGTTCCCATTATAATCAGGATAAAGATTCCCTCGATTTCAATGAGAGTCGGATTTGACCAGGAGCACTTTATTTTTTAAAGCAATGTTAAGTGCTGCTGTTCACTGACATTGTTTCCCAGACACCAGCGATTGTTCACTGACCCAGATGTGAACTTGTATTTTTTTCTGCCTCTGTTTATAGACACCCTTTCTGTGTAGTGCTTATCTACCCTACTCACAGAGACCTGTTTGACTTGCTGAGAAGTTGTGATGGACGAAATTAGAATGCCTGCAGAAAACTGTTTACAGCTGAGTATGTCAAAACCAGTATTAAAAAGGCAAAAATAATATTTACATAGATCAGGGTTCTCAATTTTACTGTTCCTCCTGTGCCATTACTCAGCTGCAGGAAAGAAGATTAGTACTTGGAAGGTGAAAAAAAGCAGCTCATTTAGTAATCCCTACACACTGGAATGGAAAGCCATTCTCTGTAGCTCAGTACTTCAACCTGATGAGGCAATGCAATACCTTGCACAAAATTCAGAGTCTTTTCCAAATGCTTGCCCACACTTGTGAGCAAGGTACACTTTTGCAGAACTCAGAGCCTCTTTTCCCTAGCAAAGGAATCTTTTTTTTGTTTGGTTGGTTTGGTGGGGTTTTTTCTGGGGGGGTTGTTTTCTGAGATTTTTTTTTTTTGGGGGGGGAGCGTTGGTTGGTTGGTTGGTTGTCAAGCTGATAAACAAAGCCCCTGAAGGCCAGAAAGGAAAGAAAAAAAAAAAAATAGAAAGAGAAGTATTCTTATTTGCAGTCTGCTTCAGATGTAATGACCATGATTATAATTAAAGATTATTTTTCATAGCACAGCATTTTTGGCCACGATTGGCTTCTACACAAACTTGCTCTCAGTGACATGAACACTGTTAATGTGTCACAGCAAAACTACATGACATTTCAGATTTTCAGTGGTGCTTTTAACAAGGTCCCAAAACTAACAAAAGCTATTTGCACAAAGATCAGAAAGACTTGCTGACTCCAGTAGAGTTATTTTGAATGTGGAAATGAGTGCATGATTTTTCTTCTCTATTATTCATTGTATGTGTGTTCAGAATAATTAGGGATAAATATCCTAAAGCTCTCAGGAAATATTTAAGTTCAGAGACAAAAGAAGTCTTCCCATTTCCTTTTTTCACCCTGCAACTATTTTTAAATGATCTATGAGTTTTCTAAGTAAATGAAAATTACAAAAAAGTCAAAGCTTACTATCAAATAGGGATCTTTTAGTCCAAACTTGGAACAAAATGTGCATTTTTCAAGAATAAAGAATAAGATAACAGACAAGTTCAAAAAAATATTTACATTCCAGTGACAGAGGAAGTCTAAGCTTTGGGATCTGTTTTCTTTTCAAAGGACTATGAAACAGATTATCATTGTGGTCAAAACTGGAGAGTCATCCTGAATTTTTGGAGGGTTTTTCTTCAATTACTAATATTCTTCCATAATGTAAGGGACCCAGAAAGAGGTTCAGTGTGTGGGATCTTCTTCATCTTCCATCACTGCCTCTGGGGTAGCAGCGCAAATCAAGTCAACAAAGAGTTTCATGGCACAAATATGGATGAACACTTAGGGTTTCCTTCTTTCTTTTTTTTTTTTTTTTTTTTTTTTTTTTTTTTTTTTTTTTTTTTTGACTATTAGCCTTTAGACCAGATCGGTGCACACTTTCACCATTATGTTCCCTGAAATGTATTGAGGTACTATTTTTGTGGCTGCTCCCTATACTCTTTCTATGAAATGACCACAGTTAACCAAAATATACTTACTGGACAGACGTATTTTAAAACACTGTTGAGGAATTGAGCTGACATATTTGAGTAGCAACCTTCAAGAGGAGTAAGGAGCTGAGTAAAGGTGAAGACTGAGATCAGACATCCTTTTCTTTTAAATCTGATCTGCCTTTACATCACTGGTTGTTTTGCAGATATCAAATCACATCTGTACTGGTAACTGATGTATATGACTGACCTGGAATATAAACTGCAAAATATAAAAATAAACCTCGTCATTATTTTGATGCTTTCCCTGATGCAGAAACCTGTGCATTACAGAGCTGCAGAGCTTGGAGGTACATGACAACTTGTAAATTTCACTGATTTGTGTCCCACGTGCATTCCATTTTCTGTATACTGGCATTTAAAGATATAAATATCAAGATAAAGGACTTAAAGAAAACATTTGAGGGACAAATATGTAAAACAATTATAATAATTTTTGCCCTGAAGTACAGCAGGCTGAACACTTTTCAGCCTGAATCTCAGCAGATTCTTTGCTGAAGTATTCAATGGCTGTACTTAGGTCTGTATTTGGCTTACTGATAACAGCAGGTTAATATCTGTCTAATTCAGCATGCTTTTGTCCTGAATTGATTATACGTATTCTTTGTTTCTTCCACATTTTTGTGCTGCTTGAATAGATCTACTTCCTGGCAAATACAGGAATATTCAGATCACATCACTGTCCAGGCTGTGGGTAGAGGGACATCTTAAAAAGCTATAGTAGTCTGTTTTCATGCTTAGTAAAGTCAATTGAAGAGAGATCCCTCACAGTTTCATATCACAGCCATTAAATCTGCAATAAATGGTCTTTTTCTTTATATATATATAGCATAAAGCATTTGAATATACTGAAGTTGCATTTCCCTTGACTGTCTTGTACACTGCTTTAGGAATCTCTTCGTTAAAAGGTCGGTCACTGACCACAGAAAGTACCTTTACCCTCTGCTGAAAAGTAGGTAGATTATTTGACTGCAAAACATCCCCCCTGCCCATCAGATATGTATTAACACACCTGTAGGCTGTTACTGCATGAAATGCAAAATCTGAAATGACACAGAGCTATCTGGAGGGTTTTTTAGCCAGAAAAATGTAATCATGGATTTCCATAGCAACTTTCTTGCACAAAGGCAAGATGAAAACATTGATCATCTATATATGAAAACATTGTCTTTAAAGAACAGGCAGGTTTACATTATATGTAGATTAGGACAAAGACAAATGCACTGGAGACACAGCATGGTCTCTTGGAAATTGTTTCTGTAAGAGCAAGAGAGAATGTCACAGTGTTGTGCAACTGGACATAGGCTGCATTCTGTGCTATGGAGAAAATTGATTGCAGTTTTCTGAGTGTATTTACAATAACATTTGCTGGCAATACCATTAATCTGATTGTACTTGCTGACTATTGTGCAAACAACCTCTGTAACGTCTGTAAACAACACATCTTATTAAATTATTGTGCTGTAAGAAATACTGTTGAAAGCAAATTTTAATAGTTATTTCTTAGCAGCTCTGAGGGAGCACTAGAAATCGTATTGGTTCTTCACAGGAGCTAGATGGTTTGAATGAGACACTCAGAGAGGCTTTGCAGCTGTGGAAAATAGGTGACTGAATTTCAACAATCCATTACAATCATTAGAATCCCTGAAAATGTCCACAAGTGACTGCACACAGATATTTTTGGATTACCTCTTGCATACAGGAGGACTGGCAACAAAGAAAAGAGATGGACATGAAAAGATTGCCAGGCAGCCTTTCTCCATGACAGTAATGGACCCAATTCTGGAGTTGCTAACTACTTTTTTACTGCTATTTAGCAGTTACAATTTCAAGAGAAATAAACAGCATGTACTAAGGAAAGCAAACCAGTGTTGTATTCATGACCTTACACCAAACATCCTTCATAATCAAGCTCAACTGACTGGCATGCAGATTTGTTTCGTAAACAAAAAGTAGTGTTTTCTCTCTAAACAATTCATTGTGAGTAATTCGTCATTGCAAACAGCTTCTGGCAGTTGACCAATTCCTTTCAGAGAATCCTTCTTTAAACCAACTGGCCATTAAAATCTTGCCTCTCAACAATGGCACTGATTCATTCCTAATGAATAATTTGCCTGGATTACTGTATTTGCTGGATGAGATGGAATGAAGCTTGTATTTCATAAGCACAATTGTTAACACCAAGTCGTCATTTAATTGTCTTTCTCCTCATCTAAATAGTCCTGGCTCATTTTTAATTCTCTCTTTTTCATAGGCAGAATCTGAACACACAGCATTTTGTAGGACTGGAGGCATTTGTTTGACTAGAGCTGTTGATTAGGCCTTGCATATACATACTTCAGATTTTAGATCATTAATTTTCTTTTATCACGTGAAAAAAGCATGGTCCACAGTAAAAAAAAAGAAAGGTTCACAGTAGCAGATAATAATTAAGATTTAAATTTACCCCAAAAATAGAGGAAGAACATGTAAGCACCATGATAATTGTAACCTAATGGATGTTTGAAAGCAGGTAAATGAAGATTAAGAGTCTATTCAATTCGTATTTGAGCAATGTGGAACTAACAGCTTGGAACATGAAAGAGAAGATTATAAATATTCATATTAACATTACCTTCTTAAAAATGTTAAAATACAGTTTATATTACTTATATTCAATCCTTTTCAATCAACAGATAATTTTCTTCATTGATCTCAAATGATGTTGACAGCTGTTAGGCATGTTGAGTCAAATCAATTTATATTGGCTGTACACGTTACCCACCTCTAAAAAAAGATAATATTAAAATTGAGGTGCTGAATTGTGTAGAACTCTGAAATTCAGCTCATATTGTCATGGTGATCAATTTCTGTTCAGCTTCTTGTGTCCTCTGTGATCTGGAATAAGCCACTTCTGCGAGGTGTGACTCCATTTTCTCATCTAAAAAATGAAGACACTAATCTTTCTGGTCTCCCAGGTGCTGTCTGATGCTAACCTCATTGGTGTCTATGAAGGCCATAGGTAATTTGGAGATGAGAGGAACAGAAAGGCTTGTAAATAAGATAAAATAAAATATGTGAAAGAAGAATTGATTTTATCCAGGGCTGGTAATATTTCTTGTCAATACTGACATATTAGTTTCATTTTCCATTATTTCTAGATGTTTTAGTTAAGCTAAAAAAGTACAGCCTCTCACATAGTGTTTAAGAGGTCTTATTTATTGGACTATAACCAGGCTCCAGTGGCTATGTAGAGGGTAAGTTACGAAGTTCTATTTCTTGAACCAGCTATGGCCTGTTCTTATAAAGGACTTGCATAGCTTTAGTTTGGGGAAGTGCTGATCACATTTCTCCTTCCATTCCTGTTTAATGGGAACTAGACTGACAAGGAATGCTGTAAGCCTTCCTAAACAACCACAAAATGGGTCTCTTTCTGTTTCATACTTCTAGACTGTAGAATCAAGAATATAAACATCACAACTAGTAGATGAGAGTAGAGAAGGCAGTTTTATTGGGTAAAGAAGAAAAAAGGAAGACAAACAGAACATTATTTTTCTAATGGATCACTCTATTTTTCCCACATGACATTATCTAGCTTTTTGATGCCTCAAAGTGCCACTTTCATGAGTGTGAACAATGAACACCCAGAAATTCTATTTTTTTTCAGTGTTCAATGTTGACACTTCACACTGTTGCAAAATCCATTTATTAATGAGAAAGTATCTTACATGTCATAAGAAGTCCAACAAACAAATAAGTACCCCCATAAATAAATACTTTGGAGACTGCATGAAATTAGGTTCACTTGACTTCAGCACAGTCCAGTGACCATGGCTGCACTTGCCTAATCTTTCTGTGGACTTTATAAACTAATGCGTAATGTGTCCCCAAGAATGCAAGTACCTGGAAAAAAAAAGCTGCAGCACAAATATATAGAAACTATTGAATCTGTGGACTTGAGAACACCGTCCTGCTGCAAAATACTTTGTATTTGTACTCTACAGGACTTTAAATGGTACTAATTTTTCGGGCTGCTAACTTGTCTCAGCAGTGCAAGCAAAACTCTGACGTCCAGGAATGCTGCCTGTTATTTAAGAGGCAGTTGCACACAACTTGGAGGCACCATCTTCATATCATCCCCTGCTTGCCGTGTTATTTAGAGGAATTATTGACTGAGCCACATTTTCTCAAAGTAAGTAAATGTGTGTACTGAATCTGGCTGGGATGGAGTTAACTTTCTTCATCATAACCAGTGTGTTTTAGTTTTGTGACCAAAAAAGTATTGATAACCCCAGTGTTTTGGCTATTTCTGAGCAGTTCTTGCATAGCATCAAGGCTTCCTCTGTCTGCCCCAGAGAGTTCATTGAGAGTGGACAAGAGGTTGGGAGGGGGTGTAGCTGGGACAGCTGACCACAACTGGCCTTAGAGATATTTCACACCATACAATTATAGAGATAAAACTGGAGAGGGGAGTGGATGATTCCCGAAGTAACCTTTGCTCAGAAATGGCTGAGCATCATTCTCCTGGTGAGGTGGTGAGTGCCTTTGTGTAGCTTGGGGTATTTTAATTTTCTTGCCTTCATTTGTTAAAATGTCTTTACCTTGATCCATGAGTTTTTGTCACTTTTGGCCTTCTGATTCTCTCCCCCATCCAGCTGGGGGGAAGTGGGCGAGCAACTGGGTGGGGACTTACCTGACAGCCACGGTCAACCTACCACAATGCAGAAGCCAAGTGTACAAGGGTACAATGAAGTGAGAGAGGACAACTTGTCATGTCCAAGGAGCAAGACTTTATAAGTGTGCAAAAACATGTCAGTTTCAGATTCACCCATGTAGAGTCTCATTTGCACATCTGTTTGCGTTCTGTAGGTGTTATTTATTGTATTCCTCTATCTCGGGAAATACACTGTTAATTACTCAATTGCTTGGGAAACTTTCTATGTTGCCATTAAATGAATTTTAATATTCTGGGAACATTAAATATTCTGGGACAAGACCAGAGGGAAAGTGATGATTTCTGTGTCATCAGTTCTACTTTCCTTTAATCATTTTCATAAATTAATGGAGGACTTTCTTGAAAACAGTAAGATTTTTTCCTCTTGCTTTCTCTATGGACTTTCCAGAATTTTGCTGTGCTGATAAATAGCAATCCCTTTAATTCCAGAAAAAAGTGTATTTGTGAATTGCATGTACTCCACTGTTCATGCACCCACATGTCCTTCAGTTTATATTTCTTATCTGCAAACAGTAATCCAGAACACATACTATCCTCACCATGAATCCAAACCCAACTCCGAACTAATAGTAGTATCTCTTCCTAAAGCTGGAATCACTGAGCAAAGGAGAGGGCCACTAGAAGCAGACACATCATTAAATGTATTCTCACTGAGTGAGCTCACACCACCAGCTTGACAACATCATCCTGCTGAGTCTGAGCCAACCTGAAACTCCTGCTTTCCTATGACTGCCATGGGTCATCTAGGTTTATGGTAGTGGGTCCTTATAACAGGGTTTGTTCAAGTCTTCTGCTGTTCCTTCATCAGGCAGGCTACCACTGATCTGGTTTAAGACAGAACTCGTAGAGACCATAAAGGCACAGCCTGATGGGACCATGAAGTATGTGTTTTGTGCTACTGAAGATCTGTTTCTGCACGGTCAACTGAGGGACCCTGGCACTTACTCCATTACAGCTCATGGCAGCAATTCTTGGTCATTATCAGCCTTATGTAGCTTTGAACCAGAGATCTCCCCTTGTGGAGAAACACCAGTCCAGCTTTGGTTGTCCATTCCCTTGTCTGTGTTTTATGACACTAGAAATCAACTTTACAGCTTTGTTTATGTATTTTAATGAAAAAGAATACTACTATGCATGAAGGCTATAGTGCCTGGCATAATTACAGTTGCTGTAATTTGCAGACTTTTCTTGTATTGACAAGGTTAACAAGGTAACAAGATTTTGAAGAGCTAATGAGGTAGAGATAAGGTCAAGCCCAATGTTAATGTAGCATTTCTTTGTTCTTGTTGTCTCATTTTTAACTGTTACTATGGCAGGGGGCGACGTACCTGAAAAGAATTACATTCTCACTACCAAATACTACAGCAGCAACAGACAAACAGTAGACTGTATGAAAATGGAAAATGATGACCTAACAATTTCTCTTTTGCTTTCTAGACACTCACTAGTATATTACTCCATGCCCAGGATGCATGGGGGTACAAGCACTTAAGACAATGAACTGTGTACCCGTTTTATGTCCTGACATTTAGATCATAAGCTTTTTATCTTGAGTTATCATGAAGTTTTGGTTTGTAAAGCTATTGCAGTGTTTCACTTGTCCAAAACTCTCCTTTGTTACCCTCTACCTGTCCGCTTAGGACACTTGTCTAATAAGTTAGAGCTACTCTGCATGCATAGTGAGTGCCTTACTGTGCTTGCCTTGGCAGGACATTTTTTTTTTTTTTTTTAACCTATTGGCCATCTACCTTGTAGATCTGGTGCATCCTATTAGAGTAGGCTCATTATGAATATCCTCCAAGTCACATATGTATGCATTCCTGCAACTTACAAATTCTGGGCAGTGTCCCACAACGCCTGCTATGGTCCTGACTAGCTCCGTCCTGTTTTCCCCTCCTGATTTGGACTGTACCTACCTTTCCCTAGGAACCACACTTAACTAATTTCCCATACCACATGGTTTGTAAACTATAGATTGGACAACTCTGCCATCATTTTTGACATGACACATTATTATTCTAATTTCCTCTGTGGGATATGGGTCCTTGACTTGTCTGAAAATGTAATTTAAATATAACTGGTGCTATTGCATGTATCTTTTATTTTACAGGTTTGATCATTAATACATGGTTGTACCTGTGCAACAGGTACTATATGTTTCCTCATGTCCATAATCCTTTCTAGCAATTCCATGTAATAGAGCTGTCAATCAAAAGGGGGACAGAGGAAAACACTGTCTCAAAGCACAAGGTGGCCATGGCACACTTCAACAGTGCTAATTCTCAGACCAAACAGCAACTGCAAAGCTACTGAAACAGCTGGTAACTGAGCTCACTGGGAAGTCAGTTGCCATCACTAAAAACATGATCTACAGCTTCTTAGCTAGGTCCTGAGAAAAACAGAAGAGTTACAACTTCTCAGATCAAGTGGCACTAACATATCAAGGATCTTGTTTAAAATTCAGGTGCAAATTCTCAATTTAGAATGCGTGTTTGAAATTATATCTCTATGCTTAAGTAGTCTCAAAATCTTTTTCACTGAAGTCTACAAAATCCCTAATCTGTTGAGAGCATTTGATCACAGAACAATTGCACAGAAATTTCACCAGTATGAATATGTGCAAAGAAGTCTTGATGCATTTGTTCTACTTTTCCAGTCTGATATATTCCTAAAATTATAGGCCTTGTGGTTAAATAAACATCATGTCTATGGATATGGATGCACAATTGTATATCTTGTGTGTGTATATATATATATATGTATATACACACATACATATGCACACCCATGCACATATACATAATTTGTATGCATAAAAGGTATGTAATTTCTCTTTTTTACCCAGATGGCTATCTTGTATGTAACAAAAGACTCTCAGAAGGAGGCTATAAGAACCAGTTCTCTAAAACAATAAATAGTATGCAATATTGATTATTTCTTCATGAAATCCAGGAACCATTTCTTCCCTTTTTTCTTGAGAGAAAGAGCTCTTTGAATTTGTATAAGATATGAAGCTCTTACTCATATCTATCTGTGCTTCTAATGTTATTTCAAGGAGAGAAAATACGCGCTTTAATTCAGATTTATGCCATGTCATTGAAGGTGACAGTTTACTTGAAAGTGAAGGAGAATAGAATCATAGCATCATAAAATCATAGAAAACATGTTAAAAGCACAATCCCATTCAATATAGAATGCACTTATAATTACAACTTTCACATCTAAACACAGTTAACTGACAGTTCAGAAGCAATTAGTAATAAAAGCTAATTATTATCATACTGTTTGCACCATGACTCTGTATGTTTTGAATCTCCCAACTTCGTTCAGTAAGATCGGTCTTTGGGGCTAATCTCTCCCACGTGAGTAATGCTAGAAGATTGCCTTCACTACAGAGCAAAAGAGAAATTGTTTAAGGTAAGGTAGAGACTGTATAAATCATAAACCACTTTCTCAGATAAAGGCCATTAGGTAAGTCTGTGTACAAATCTGACACTTTGTTTCCTTGCCTTTGACAGCCGTTTAGAAAGGCTTAAACGTACAAGATCTGACTAAAGCTTTCAAAAATTCATCATGGAGTATTTGTTAACCTTGTTCTCTGTGATAGCTGTAGAACAAAGATAATACTCTTCAAATGGAGATAAATTACTATCTTTCAAAAGATTATCACCACTCTTAATCGAGTTTGCTCCTACAGCTGAACAGTCAGTGACCTTGTTACTTGCACAACAAGCAGATCTGCTACTTTACAGTCTATGGGAAGTAGGTTTGGTCTCACCAGCCTGCTGAGAACAGCTCCACAAGTTTGTTATGGTTCCAACTTCTACAGATAAATTAGGGAATTCAGCTGTCTGAAGGGTGATTTTTGCATTGTTGAAATACCATAACCTGTGAGATTTACGTAAATTTCGAACAGAGCTTGTGTACACATGACGCCTGTTCGAAAGACATGCTGAATCCCCAGCAGACGTAAATCAGCATGGCACCAGAGATTCCCAGGGTGTTGTACTGCACTAGTCCTGCCACAGCTGAGAGGCTGCCTAGGCACCTGGCTGCCTTTCCTTCAGCAAGAAAGAAGATCGGAAGGGATAGCGAGGGATCTTCACATATAGCTGTGTGCCTTTTCAAAGGACTTTTTTTTTGGTTTTGTAAAACATTTCAGCTAGGAGTACTCCTACACCTCCTTATTTGACATAAACATTTCAGCACCTATTTTTCATATTATAACATGTAGTCTTGGCAGGAACTGCACTGTGGGGAGTTGGCACTCGAGCTGGTTATGCCCTGGCTCTCGTTCTTTGCAGAGGTGTTGGGGTGGAGATTAGGTTGTTATTAATTATCTCCTAATGGCATTAAATCCCAAACTGTATGGAGTTTGGGACTGCCTGTGCCAGCCCAAATTCAGCAGAATCAGATTAAGCATCACAGGTTTAATATGCAGTTTTTGCAGAGAGAGCAATTTTCTTTTTTTTTT
>VXBJ01003438.1:0-14264 GCA_013400055.1 Nycticryphes semicollaris
AGCCATAAGTTGATCTGTCGCCTGAGGTAAAGGAAACAACTTAGAAAAATTTATAGCAGATTCAGAAAGTAAAAAAAATAAAATGCACAGCAGTATGTAAAAAAGAGTGTTGAGCTTTCTGAAAAACTTGAATGAAGTTTGGTTATTTTTATATCCAGGGCAACTTGTACAGAATTTAAGTTCTATGTTAGTACTGTCTTTTTTGGTAGACTGACTGTAAGCATACGTGAAGGAAGCAGGTAGTACATTATCAGCCTGCAATATTGGGAACCATGTTAAAGCAACAAACTGGCTTTGTGACTTAGTCTGTGTCAGGATGCAAGATGCATCCTTAAGCATGCATGTCTTGACAGGGTGTAAAAGCAAAGCTATAGTGCTGGCTCAGAGACACAGAATGACAGTAAGTAAGGCTTTATAAGGCCTAATTTCAAACTTCATCTAATTCAGGGATGTCAGTTTCTTCAAATTCCACAACTGGAAGGCTATCTCAGCTGGACTTTTGAAAACAGGTCAAAAAGTGAACATTCAAAATTAAAATCATTACTGAGTGCATGATTTAAAATGCTAATGTTGATGTTAAATACTAAAGCAATTAGGCCATCAAAAATCGAAGCTGCAAAATAAAGTTGCATCACTGTTAATACTGGCTTAGATTACAAATGTAATGAAGCCTAAATAAATTTTCCTGAACTTATTCTGTCTTTTAAAAAAAAAAAAAAAGAACCAGAGATAGTGTTCTGAATTGCAAAGTGATAGCAGTGATATTTGTGACTATTTTAAATCATTTTAGCTTCCTTGATGTGCAGATGTTAAAGATGGTAAGTGACAGCAGTTGTAAATAACACATGGGCAAGTAACTCTTTAAACTGTTTAAAAATTATTATTGTTATTATTGTTATTATTATTATTATTAAATGACCTGGTTTTGTGTGCAAATGCAACAGGAAAGCATTGATGGGGGTAGTTTTTGTTGTAAGAAAATAGTACTGAGACTTTCCGGCTAACGGATATCTAACCTTTGCTTTGGCCCCTTCAGTGTGAACAAGATTAGTCAGGTTCTGTATTATGCCCACCATGGGTCAATATCCACAGTGAAGTAACTTTAGAATCTGCTTAGGTTTTTTTTTTTTTCTGTAAAGTAGATTTTTGAGTCTTATTGTAATTCTGAACACATCATTTTGTCAGCATTGTTTCTCCAGCGTGGCCACCAGTACTCAATAGTAGAAAAAAGATACACTTGAAAATTTTGTCACTTCAATACCAATTTTGCCAATAAGGTACCAATGAAACCCTTAAGTTTTTAAAAGATTTTACTATGATTTTCCATTACTATCTGACGAGCACTTGTTGTNAATCTGGCTTAGGTTACAAATGTAATGAAACCTAAATAAATTTTCCTGAAATTATTCTGTCTTTTAAAAAAAAAAAAAAAGAACCAGAGATAGTGTTCTGAATTGCAAAGTGATAGCAGTGATATTTGTGACTATTTTAAATCATTTTAGCTTCCTTGATGTGCAGATGTTAAAGATGGTAAGTGACAGCAGTTGTAAATAACACATGGGCAAGTAACTCTTTAAACTGTTTAAAAATTATTATTGTTATTATTGTTATTATTATTATTATTAAATGACCTGGTTTTGTGTGCAAATGCAACAGGAAAGCATTGATGGGGGTAGTTTTTGTTGTAAGAAAATAGTACTGAGACTTTCCGGCTAACGGATATCTAACCTTTGCTTTGGCCCCTTCAGTGTGAACAAGATTAGTCAGGTTCTGTATTATGCCCACCATGGGTCAATATCCACAGTGAAGTAACTCTAGAATCTGCTTAGGTTTTTTTCTTTTCTGTAAAGTAGATTTTTGAGTCTTATTGTAATTCTGAACACATCATTTTGTCAGCATTGTTTCTCCAGCGTGGCCACCAGTACTCAATAGTAGAAAAAAGATACACTTGAAAATTTTGTCACTTCAATACCAATTTTGCCAATAAGGTACCAATGAAACCCTTAAGTTTTTAAAAGATTTTACTATGATTTTCCATTACTATCTGACGAGCACTTGTTGTGATGGGCAACAGAGATTAATTGGTGTATTTAGCACAATAACAGCTCTGGTAACTTACTGCAATCCGTTAACATGAAATAGAAAAATTCTAACTAATGTACATTCTAGAAATTACTTCTCTCTCACAAATCGTTGTTTATTGGTTATTTTCTGCATGCTCTGTGGATTTTTCTACTTGCTGCTCAAGAGGACAGATTCAGAAGAGCACTTGAAATTTATTTTATCACTGCCTGTAACCATGGGGTTACCTGAGCAAGGACCATTCTGTATGAGCAGTTATGGAAGATTCAATTGTGTTGCCTTTCTACTTCAGATGTTCCTGAACTTCCAACCTGTACTTTCTGCTAGAAGCCATATTAAGAGTTCAACAAGTCATTGGAAAGGTATCTGGGGCTTAACTATTATGCCCTTACAACCCTGTTCTTGTATGCCTTCAGCATGCCTCGGAGATGAAAGTGAATTATTTTATACCAGTTAGCATGGAAGAGTGATTTTTATATCTGAAGGAAATACTGCAGTGTGAATTCTGGCAGTCCAGAGTGACAGCCTGTTTTGTTTCAGGCAAGGAAATTCTTTGGTTTTTTTTCCTTCTATCTTGGCTGCTTTAGTGAAGGACAGTGGCAAGGTCAAAAATATGCTGTGAAATATTTGTATGTGGAACCCATGAAGGACAAATACTACTTTATCCTTTTCTACAGGATGATCTTTGGAAAATTAACTATTCTCTCTGTGTCTCTTTTTTTTTAAACCGGAGCCTTGGCCTGTCTGCCTTTTGCACTGGGGACATTGAGTTGGTTTGCTGACCTATACATTTTCCTTGAACATAACAGAACAGGTATTTTCTTTGACTTCCTGTAAAATCCCCAATGCATCCTGAATCTAGGCCTCTGTCATTTAGTAGATTATTGAGAGGCCAAATTCAGCAGTTACTACTTAAATAATAAAGTTCAGCTAATCTGAAAATATTGTGCAGCATTCTGAGTATTCTTAATAAGAACTTTTTTTCCTCCAGGGATTTGCAGTGCTGATAAAATAGTACTGTTTGTCAGCCATGAGTTCTTTTGAATTCTCTGCCAGGGCCCTTTTTTTGCTGAATTTCTGGCATGAAACAGCAGAAGAAAATAAATTAGATTCTAGATCTTAATTTTAAAAAATATTGAGGTACCTATTTTCCACTGATATCAGTTGGATCTATATGGCTAGAATAATGATATTTTCTAACCATTATTCTATTTAGTTATTTTATATGACTGGATGCTATCAAGGTATGGAAGAAGGTTTTCTGCCTGGCTCCTTTAGGTCTGTTCCCAAATCAAAGGCTTCTGTTTGTAGAGTGGCTTCTTGGAAAAGGAGAGTCTGTAGATGTTTCAGATTAAAGCAGCTGTTGATGGTTCTTGCAGAATCAATACTGACACAAGGAAGGTGCTAATAAATACTTCTCAAAGAATAAACTTAGTATAGCTTAGAATGTTACCTACACATAGGTTTGTCTTACCATTAACCAACAAAATAGCTGCCTGAGTCTAAGCAGAGAATATTGCTTTTCGGGTAGCTGGGGAGGTGTCTCAGACAATGAACAGGACAAGTGAGAACAGAGTTTAAAAAGAAAATTGGCAAGCCACTGTACCAAGATGTGGTCACACTCTGTGCTTGAAATCAGGGTTTAATCTAAGCTTAATGAGTTGGTTACATTCTAGTTAAAACTAAATTGATTAGAAATATGTTTTAGTTTAACAACTGTACTGCAGAAGCATTTATTACATAGCTGTTGAAGTGACTGCTTTCTCAATCAATTGGCATTTCATATTCAATAATAAAAATGGATGTAATTTAAATGCAGAATCCATCCTACTTAGGAAGCAAAATTAAATGGTTTCAAGAAATGTTTATCAGAACTTCCTACTGTGGCTTGTGGCTAATTTGATCAAATGGTAAGATGTTTTTTTTTTTCCTCTTACCTGTGTCTGCAGCAGATAAAATTATGGCAGGAATATGTTGCTTAATTAACCCTGTAATTCTCACATCTGGGCTAATTAGCATCAAAATTAGGGTTTCTTGTGTATTATATGCTTGATGTGGTAGTTTATTCAACACAATTTATTCCTCTGTAGCTAGGATATTTCTGCTTATTTAAATGGTTTGATTGTTTTGATATCGAAGTATTACATTTTTCTTTTGCCTTACATGCACCTACTAGAGTATGAGTTACATTACCCTTTACCTGGTAAATAGTTTATCTGGATGTTCAGAGAATGAGCAAGATCCTCATTGCCCTGGGTATGGATCTGAACAAGCTTGGAATCCTGATTTGATCCCTGTATACATTCTGGTGGATGAGACCCATATCCAATCATAGTTGGTAAGATGTAAATGTGCCCAAAAGTTTTCTTGATTTGGATGCCTTTGGATGTGTGGATACATTCAGCCATTCAAACCTGCAATCTCTACTCTTAAACTATCAATGTGATTATGATTTGCAGAAAAGTTGACTGGAAAATGGCTGGATTCTTCAGAAACATATGCATTCATATTAGAGATGAGGAAAAAAAAATGAAGATGATCAAAAAAATAAGTTACAATTTTCCCATCATAACAAAACGTGAAAGCTATGGATGAAGGTTTCTGACACCAGGAGAGGTGTCAGCATACAGAGGTACAGTTTTTCACCTCCTTTATTAATTTAATCTAAGCTTCTTATCACCCCTCTGATGGATAATTTGGAGATGTCCGAGTTAATAGGGTTAAATAAAAATCAAAGTAGAGTATAGAACAGAATTGTATTATGTGGTTTGAATTTCTGGGAAGGATTTATGCTCCAAAGGGAAATAAGAATTTGAAAACATCTGCACTCTGAATGTAGAATCCAAACACCTTAAACCCTATTGCTGTTGGAATGTTGGATGTTTGTAAAGAATTCAGTTGTTCATTGAAACGCAGAAAGTCTCCAGGTTTTTTGTGTGCAGTACTTGGTTAAGGTAGTGCCTTCTAAAATTTTGTTTATTCTGTTACTTATGGCAGAGAGATCAATATATCTATTGAAATTAAGGCTCTTCTCTGTTCTGGAACAAGTCTCTTTAATATATCACAATAAGTTGTTAAAAGTCTAAACTCAAAACTTAGTGATAGGCAGTGTCCCTGTAGGCAGTCTGTAGCAAGTTATAAACCCACACGCAAGATGAATGCCTATGAGAGGTATGAAAGAATTGGTTTGGGAGAAGGATGTGAACGTTGAATAGGGCACTTTGGGTTTTTGTAGTGAATTTCTTGCCTAGAATGTCTTAACACAATTCCCTCTGTCAGTTAACTTTGTTAAGCATTTGAGTTCAGGCACAGCATACTCAGCAACTGCAAGAAGCTGCAGCTCTTCTAAAGCTTAAAAGGGAATGGGAGGGAGATAGGAAGACTTTGACTCGGAGAAAGGCAGGTGTGTTATCAGCTATGGGAAATTCAGGGTAGGGCTGTTATGCCACAGGAATCCCTGCTTGGTTGCAAGGCCTGTGTTTGGGTTTGTCATGCTACATCCTTACCATGCAGCATTTAGATAGTGTTTACTCTGGAATTTTGGACACTCATGTAGCAGTGTCTTCTTACCACCTACTTTCTAAAGGTGAGGCACTTGCAGCTAGCCATCAACTTCAGTTAAAACATTTAAGACAGCCTATATGAAAGATCTAAGCTTTTGCTTTCTATGATACCTTACTAGCTGTGCTACCAGCTTTCCAGAAATGGAGTATTTTGCCTGGAAGTAGCCTGTTTCAAAGGAGGACTGATAGAGTGCTTTCTTGACAAGCTCCTCTTAATTTAGGAGCATGCTACTTGGAAATTTCTTACTGGAGTTGTATGCTGAGAAACTTCTATCCCAAAGACAATTCTGTCATGCTATTGTCTTTTCTAAAACTAATACGGTTCTGAAGATTAATAGTGAGTATGGGAATTTTGCAAGTATCTTTAAGTAGAGGAGGAATTTGTCCTGTCTAATTTATTCCAGTCCTAGTGTATACACATTATGAATTTTGACCCAGGAACTATCAGATCATGAAAACTCTTCTGGCCTGGTTTTGGTCAGTGGAATTTCTTAGTAAATGTTCCTGAATCTCCTTGGAAGTCACAGCAGGAAAACAACAAATAGCTTTTATTCAAGCTAGTACTTAAAATTTTGCTGTATGCATAAACTAATACTCCTTGTATTTGTGTATTGCACTAATGGAAAGACGGTTTGAATAAAGCGCTTAATTCAATAAACATGGAAATGAAATGCTCATTATAGCCCTGAGAAATAGCTATAAAAATGGCTAGCCCACACAACTTGCAATCTCCAGCATTTCATAAGTAGATACCAAAAAAGGTAGGTATTAAAATGTTATGGACAAGCTGAGAAATGTGTCTTTTAATCCTTTTCATTCCAAACAATGTGTCAGTTTCAGATCAAACTTAACTCTGATAAACAGTTTCCCTGTTTATCGTGAGGAAAAACCTTTATCACAGATGTGCCTGAAAACAGCTTATGAATTATTTCACAAGCAAAATAGCTGTTTTTAGAGCATGCTTCAGAATCAGGAAGGCCTGGGCTTCCAGCAATGAGAAAGCACAGCCATGATTTGAATTATTAGAGTGGTTTTATGAGTTGCAGGATTTCATGCGTAGAGGTCCATGACTAGAAGTCATTGCAGTCAATACTTAGGAGCTTACCATGAATGTATAGTTTTCAAACCACACATCTTCAGGCTGATTAAATTGAGCTCAGTGGATTGTTGTCTTGCAACAGAGAGTTTTCTTCTTGCTTGTTTATGCTGCAATAGCAAAAAAAAAAAAAANCGTACAAAGATACTGAAAAATGTAAAACAGTGCTGTTGTGGAGTTAAAATTATTTTTGTATTATTTCTGTGAAAAAATATCAATTTCTAATGCATTATTCATTATGAACACATTAACTCTGAGTGACATTGGATGAATTGAGAAGTGATTTGATGAAAGTATTGTCTAGGAAACCACACACTATTCACCTTAACCACTGAAATGAAATAAACTAGCAGACAAATATTCAACACAGGCATTCTATCCACTTTTCTGTAACTGATCAAAACCAAGCTGTGAAGCATGGGAAAACTGAAATTAAACTATTGTGCAGGAAATCTGTGCACAGCATGAAAATAGATATGCGTGTGTGTATGTATAGCACTATTGACGTACTTACTATTCCTGAAGTTGACAGCATTACTTATTGCTACTGGGACTTCCTATTGTGAACAATTAAAGATAAGGTATTTGCCAAAATATACCTGTTTGAACTGAATTTTCCATATCTGAGCATCTGCTTGAGCCTGGGCTGGTTTTTTATGTTGCTGTTGTTGCTAAACTTAGCAGCCTCACTGTTCTTGTAATGTACTGCAGAGGAGGGTGGAGAGGTGCAGGTGATGGGAGGACAGAAGAGGAAGGTGAGCAGGTAGAAAAGAGCTAATGGGAGTAGTATCTAGACAGAAGTTGTTAAACTGTTCATTCAGACTTGGGGGAGCAAGCTGTGGTTCCAAAATATGACAGATCTATTCAGACTTCTGCAACCTAGTTCTGTTTTAGATTGTGTGTGTTTACTCAAGGGGGCTACAAAGCCACCTGAAATAGAGAGCTAAATGTTCCTGCCAATGTGAGGGAAATCCCAGATGGTGAGCAGCTGGCTGTGATGATGCCCCAGGTTTTATTTCCTTTTCAGAGAGATGCTGGAGCGTTGTTACCAGCTGTTGTCACTGGGAGCAGCTGACAAAGTGTTTTTCAACCCATATTTTTAGTTTTGCCCTGAATATAGCTTAGTTGGATGCAAGAGTCAGGTTAAACTCCTCTCTTGGCATTTTCATTGTGACTGTGAATCCATTATAGAATGAGAAAACATGTATTGTTGATTTCTAATATAAGTTACTATACCAGGGCTTTAGCAGGGATAAATTGCTGTGGTACTAGTGAATCAGGTTGCATCAGTGTATGTATGTCACTGCTAAAGTCAGAGGAATTGTCTAAAGTAAAAAAGCCAAAGTGAAGGATAGTGGGGTACAGCTAACAACTTGACTATTTCTGCGTAAAATGATGTTTTTCACTGTGGTTCACCACACTTCTAGTGTAACTGCAATGAAGTGAGTGGCCAAGACTATTGTTTTAAGTTACTACCATAATTAGTATCTGCCTTGCGCACCTGCAATTCAGAGTATGATGATTCATCTAAGCAGAATGAACCCCCAATCTATAATTATGAGCCAAAAAAATTACCTTATGCCTGAAGCTCGAATTAGAAACAAAGCTTTTTTTAAGGATCTCCCATGTGGCAGTTACACTGAATCACAGGCAGTAGTACTGTATTTGGTACTGAATGTTTGGGAAGGTAAGAAGGTGTAATG
This sequence comes from Nycticryphes semicollaris, assembly GCA_013400055.1. Taxonomy (NCBI): domain Eukaryota; kingdom Metazoa; phylum Chordata; class Aves; order Charadriiformes; family Rostratulidae; genus Nycticryphes; species Nycticryphes semicollaris. The sequence goes on from VXBJ01003438.1 coordinate 8,445, forward strand.
CTTTTAAAGTTGATACCAGGTATTGTGGTTTCTAGGGAGATAGGAGCTTTTGAAGAGTAACGGAGGATAACTAAAAAAAGGTCATAAATGGTGTTAAAAGATTTCACTAACAGTTGCATCCTGCAGTATTTGCTAGCCTTTATGTTTCTAATTTAATAAAAAAAAAAAGTGAAGTAAACATGAAAACTACAGGGCATGCTGTAAAAAGCATGAACAGCACAATGGTAAAGGGTAGAAATAACACTGCGTGGCTGGAGTGAAAATTGTAAAAAAAAAAAAAGAATCTAACCTTGTGCAAAACTTGCTTAAGAGGAAATAAGGAAACTGAAATCATTATTACTATGCAGGGTGTTGCCTTATCACATACAGCAATAGGTAGAATTGACTGTCATGATCTTGCGTATCTCCATATCATGTTTCCAATATGAGATTGGTCATTCAGACCAGACAGCACTAAATGGCAGCTTAGTTTTCTACTGGATAAGGATTTGCCCCCTGAGCATTAGTTTAAACCTGGAACTTTCACAGAGGATGAAATGAAAGGGGATGTACCAGGAGCTAGCTGACTTTCTAAGAATAAGAGTGAAATATCCACAAGTCTGGTCATAATACCAGGGTGGGTAAGGAAGTGAAAAACAGAGCTGTAAATCTTTCAGCACTCCTGTCTTTTCACTGTGTAATTACTGTGATTTACTGCATATTTGGAGGAATCTGATAAGGTGGTTAGTGTTGGGGGTTAGGTATTTAAGTATTACCCAAAGAAAACTTTGATCTCTTGAGAATTCTTTTCTGCTATGCTGGGTGTTGTAGAAAGATTTGTGGTGCATCCTCTGACTTGAAGCTAAATATACATGCATGACTTAGGTGTTTCCCTTGACCACTTCTTAATCAACCTATTAATTAAAATTAGAACATTCTAGCACCTGACTGGTAGCTGTGCATTTTGAAATGACAGTCAGACTCTTTCATGAAACACTATGCAAAGTTCGGAGAAGGGGCAAGAACAGGGAGAAGGAAAGTGAAGTTCTGAAACCAAGAAGCGTTGCTGGAATTTTGCTTTACCTTGGTAAAGGAGTCAGATGGGCAGTGCAAAGTAGACCCGAAAATGTTCAACTAGAAGTGAAACATTTGCCTATCTGTATAAGCTGAATGTCAAAATTTGATCCCATGTGGTGCATACAAATTGGAAGCTGACCTGTCTTCTGAGGCTTGTGTGCCTAGCCTCAGGCTAGCTTTATAACAAATAAAACAGAATGGACAGGTCACTAATGCTCAAAATTAACTCCCCCTCTACTGTTCTGTAGCTGTGTCATACTCAACGCCTGAAAAAGACTTGCCTCCTCTTGTGTAGAAAAGTTGTTTCAAGTTCTCTGTTCTCTTTACCATAGTTTGAAAGGTTAATGTGAAAGGAGTGCGATCCAGTACTTCCAGGCAAGAAAGGAGTGTAAACTGCTTAGTGGGACTGCCTTACAGCATGAGTAGGCAGTACCGAACAGTATGCCCCAGTTTTAACTACAGCCTTGTGAGGTCATAACTTAGATTCATCAGAATTTACCTGTTAGGAGTGTCATGTTCACAGCTAACATCCACTTGCCCTTTAGCAGCAGTAAAGAGGCGCCAACACTTAGCCAGGCATTAGTGCCAATCCCAAAATACTTGAGTAAGACATGTCAAGTCCCTTTTAGATTCTGGTCTTGGTTGTTTTTGCTCTAGTGGCATAAGCGGACCTCTGTTCAGGAAAGTACAGACATGTCCAGCTATATGTGTGCAAGTAAGAAGTGTTAATGGGGATACTTAAAACCATGTCTGCAATACCTCCCTGAATTAGAATGTTAAAAACCAAGCCTGCTTAGGATGCAAAAGGTATATTTAGGGAACAGTGATATAGGTAGCTGTGTACCTTGTTACTTCTGGGGCTGTTAAAGTGAATTATCTTAGTACTGTTTCAGTGATATAATGAGTTCTGATGTCCAAACTTACATTATAGCACTGAAACAAAATGTAATATGATCTACGTACAAAGTTCCAAATATTAAGTAGAGCCAAACAAAACAGGTACATATTTGTTACAGTGTACTTGGTTTTTCCCTTAACAGCCACAGATATATTTTAAATGCTAGGTGCACAATATGTGCAACTATTGCAATGATACTTCATCCTTAAAAGCTACAACAGAGCAAGGGGATAAATTAAGTGAAGTCACAGCATACAAATTAATTCTGTGCATTTATTTTAGATCATATTTGAATTTCAAGAAAGCATTTAGGTTTATTACCTACTGAATAGCCTTGGAGAACAGACAGCCAAAAATTGAAGTATCAGCTGTTTTGACATTTGTGCTGGCACAAAATCCCATTTAATTAGGTCTAGTGTTACAGCTATGACTCCGTAGTATTCCCTTAAAGGAAATTGTGGAAATGGATTTTATTAAAACAGTTGATATTTCATTTTTGCAATGGGATACCTGAGCAGAGACCCATGAACTTGAGAGTTTAATAAAAATGTTATAGCAGAGCCCTCCATTTCTTCTGGACCTTGGAACGTAAATACACCAACTTTTTGCACTGTTTGCTATGGCAGTTTAGCTGACTGACCTCCAAAAATACCACAACAAAACAAATAGGGCTGAGCAATTTCTATGTTCTTTGAATTTCACTTGTGTTACCAACTCTTGACTCTGACAAACTGCAACAACTTTCACTTGTGTGCCACTCCCCAAACCCCATAATTTCTTGTAAGTTTTTTGAATGTAAATTTCTTGACTCTGTCCAAAAAAAAGCATTCTAGAAATTACTGAATTTAGTGGATAGTCATTACCTTTTTTTTCCAGCTTTCTGGATCTCCTGTTAAGACATTAGTGCATTGTATAGCTTTGAAGAAGTCTTACATGACAGTGGATCTGTCCCACAAGGTTAGGAGTGCATTCCTCCTGGGTTCTATCAGAGCACCCCGGTCAAGCACTTCCACTATCTTTTTCAGCAGCCTGACATTCATATAGCCATTTTGAAAATGAAACTATTGTCTCTAGTCAGTAAGTATATAGCTGAAAGGCACAGAGGACTTTTCAGGCCTTTTCTCATTCCTGTGACCCCGGAACAGAGCTGATCTGCAGTGGCCCTTACGTCACTAATCTCGGGTTTTGAGTTATGCACCAGTTGTCTGCAGCACAAAAAAAGAGTAATCACAGATAATTAAGGCATGAAGTGATGCTGCCTACATACCTGGCAGCGATGTCTTTAAAAGGTTCTGCTCTGTGCCAGTTTACAAAGGTTTAGAGCTGCTTCTTACAGGGCAGAGCATCTGAGTCATTGCATGCTCTCCCTCTATGGTCATTTTCAGTTTTGTTTTATATGGATCGAGCTGTAGAGGTAAGGAGAATTAATTTGTGTGAATTCATAAGGAGATCTGTTGTCTTTCATCCTTAACCCATTTATACAGAGTACAAATTATTGTCATGGGTCAGTTTCACTGCCATTTCCTGAAATTTGTATGATTACAAGGGTGGACTCAGGACTTGGTGCCTGCTTTCTCTCAAGACACAAGAACGTATTCAAGTCTACACCAGATTTACTCTGAACTGCCTGAAGACCTGCAACATTGTGGTCTGTTTGTGCTGTGTGCCTTTGGTCATGCCCAGAACTGAACATACAGTGGCTAAGCGTGGATGCAGGTAAAGAGAAGGGCTACAGAAGCCAAACTCTCCAGCATCCCCCTTGTAAATTAATCTTGAAGCAATGTTGCTCTGCCATCTGCCAAATTCCTGGATGGAGATTTAATATCTTCCTGAGGGGATAGAAATTTAATAGGAGCTACATAGCTGAACCACCCACTAATTTTGAAATCTGCAGCTACTTTTCCAGGAATTGTGGTTCCTCAATCTTCCAATGCATGTAGAGCAGATATTCCTTTCCCCATCCTGCTCCTCCAATTAAGCTTGAATTGTACCAGCATATATCCACAGTTTAACAACCAAACTACAAGGAAACGGAGTCCTGTATCTGTATTAAGGGCTTTTGGCCAGACACATGTGGACTGTTATCTTGGGATCTGTGAAACACATTTTGATCAGCGGTTTACTAAAAGCATGAATGACGAATTTACTCATTTCAATACATGTGCATAGCATAGCATATTTAAACAATTATCCTTATTCAGGAATTCAGAAAAGTAGCTTTGCTGGAGTAGCCGGGGCTTCTTGAGCAGCAAGAATACAGCTGCCTAGCACAGTCTTGCATTGTAGTGTGAACTCGTAAGTAGCTTTTAACTGATAAGGATTTCTATAATAGAATAAACTTTCATTTCTGGAGATGACAGGGCTTTTAAGTGCCAATTCAACAACAGTGTGATCAGTTTGAAAAATCAGGCCATTCTTTCAGACTAAATGAATGGAATCAGACTTTCTACTGAAATGTTCCCTGATATTCCTTCTTTAGAATTAGACGCTGGCAGTATGGGAGGATTCCTACCTGAAAGTGCTCAACATCACTAAAAGTCTGACTACTAAACTAAATAAGATAGATTCTCTCTAGTGACCAGTGGAATTTATCAATTACCAATTGTATGCACAAAAGCCATGGATTATTTGGCTTTGGAGCTCTGGCTTTGCAGCTTATCTGTGCATCCGTGTCCAGTGAATGAACTTTAAAGTTTCTCTTACTTCAAGTTTCCAAATCCAGCCAATAGTATTTACAGTAACTCAGAAAAAAAATACCACTGTTAACGATTCTTGTAAAAACAGAGCTTTCTGAATATGTTTAGGTCATTTCTTGTCTAAAAGCCAGAGTTGCCCTTGCTACAAAAGCAAATTAGTCTTGTCATTCTTAGTTTTTATTTTTGGTTTTAGTTTATAAGACCATAGAACTGATTCTCTTATATTTATGGGTGGCTTTGGTTTTCTAGATTGCTCATAGCATGAACTAGAACAATACTTGCACCCTTTTTCCTCTAGAGATAGAGCATAACCTTGAGAGGGTTGAAATGCTCTGTTTTCACCAAAGTTCTGAAGGAAGAGAGCAGAGTTGCCTGGTTTATTTGGAACTTTGTTGGCTTGGAAAAAAGTGGACTAGCAGGTTACATTTATGGCTGAAAAATTAAAATATTTTCTGAATTAGATAGTTACAAAGAGGGTCACCTGACAGTAATTTGGTTGTGTACATCTCACCAGAGCATGAGGCACAGATACTTTGGCCAAGCTGAAAGGTTTCTGCTGTAGCTCTAAGTCCTCTGGGAATGATCACTTTCGTAGCTGCCCTGGAACACATCTTACTCCATATGCTGTAAACTAAGAATTAGAAACCTGTTTGATATTTAATTGATACATTGTCTTAGAAATCCTTAAATATTAACTAAGGAGCTTAAACTTCTGTTCTTCCCGCTGAAGAGCAAGCTTGGAAAATTGATATTTTAATAGCTTTAGCTTTCACTTATTTCTGCATAATTAATAGTCTGGGTAGAAATAAATATTCTTCTTTTGAACTCTTATTGAGCAATTTATTGTTTGAAGGTGTTAGAGGTCTGCCACACTGTTTTTTTGCTATGTATTAACCTAAAATCTCTTAAAGGGAACATGCATGCTAACAAATTGACTGTCCAGCATTAATGTCTGCTCAGACTGTGCATATAGCATATTCTGAAATACTGCTGCCTCCTGAGAGCTGTAACAATGTTTCTATTGTGTTCTGCTCAAAAATAAAATTTCTTTCCATTCCCAGGCTCTGTGCTGAAGAGCTGAGCAGGAAAGGTCATGCAGCTGTGAAAGGGACAGCAGCCAAACTTTGTTCTGTGCTTGAGCTGATTAAACTGCTGCTTGCCTTCAGAGTA
>VXBJ01003441.1:0-11745 GCA_013400055.1 Nycticryphes semicollaris
GCTCATATATTTTTTTCTTTTGTGCAAAAGGTCAATTAAGATTTCTCAGTTACCATTCTTGATCATGGTAAAGATGAAGCATGTTTGAATACATATTTCCTATCTGTCCAAATTAAGATTTTGAAGCTGTAAATAACTACCAGTGTTCAGTATTAGATTCTGGTATTTTTCCACAACTTCTGTTGATGATTTAATATTGTTTATTGCTAACTGTTTCTTGGATTTATATCTGTAAGGAGGACAACTATTAAATGAATGGTGAGGTTAAAAAAAAACCTCTATAAGCTCGTATAAGTATGGTACATGTCATATCTAGTTTATGTCTCCAGGTTACAGAAAAGGAAAATCTCTTTATAAAATGTACATGAGAGGGAACAATCCAGGAGGTTCCTGGAGTGTGTGGAGGATAATTTTTCACACAGCTGGTAAATGAGCTGACCAGAGCGGGTGCCCTTCTGGACCTGCTCTTTGTGAACAGGAAGGAACTTGTGGCAGAAGTGAAGGTTGGAGGCTGCCTGGTGCATAGTGATCATGAGATGATTGAGTTCTTGATCCTTGGAGAATCAAGAAGAGGGGTTAGTAAAACCACCATCTTAGACTTCCAGAGGGCAGACTTTGACCTATTTGGAAGACTGCTCGACAATATCCCTTGGGAGGCTGCCATGAAGGATATACCAGGAAGGCTGGACATATTTCAAGAGAGAAGCCTTAAAGGTCCCTGTATGCCAAAAAACTAGTAGGTGGGGAAGAAGACCGGCCTGACTAAACAGGGACCTTTGGCTGGATCTCAAAAATAAAAGCAGAGTCTATGACCTTTGGAAGAGCGGTCAGGTCTCTTATGAAGCCGACAACGATGTAGTGAGACTATGCAGAGGAAAATCAGGAGAGCCAAAGTGCAGCTAGACCTACAGCTGTTAAGGATAATAAAACATGTTTTTATGAATTCATTAACAACAAAGGGGGGATTAGGGAAAATCTTCCTCCCTTATTGGATGCAGAGGGAAATACAGTAATAAAGAACAAGGAAAAGGCTGAGGTGCTCAACTCCTACTTTGCCTCGGTCTTCAGCAGTGGAACTAGCTGCTCACTGGAGACCCAGACTCAGGAACTAGGAGACAGGGAGACGAACCAGAATGAGGACATCACAATTGGTGAGGAAATGATCAATGACCTGCTGCACCGCCTGGATGCACACAAGTCTATGGGATTGGATGGGCTACACCCATGAGTGCTGAAAGAGTTGACAGATGTGCTTGCCAAGCCACTGAAGTCATGGCTAACTGGGGAGGTCCCAACGGACTGCAGAGTAGCAAATGTAACACTCACCTACAACAAAGGCAAAAAGGAGCATACGGGAAACTATAGACCTGTCAGTCTGACCTCGATACCAGGGAAGGCTATGAAGCAGTTCTTCTTGAGTGTCATCTCAAACCATGCAATGGACAACCAGGGGATCAGGCTTAGTTAGCATGGGTTTATTAAACGCAGGTCCTGCTTGATGAACCTGATCTCTTTCTATGACCAGATCACCAGGTTATTGGATGAGGGGAAGGCTGTGGATATTGTATACCTGGAGTTTCAAAAAACATTTGACACAGTCATCCACAAAATTCTCATGGAAAAGCTGGATGCTCGTGGCCTGGATGAGAGTGAGATCTGCTGGATCAAGTACTGGCCAGTCACAAGTGGTGTTCCTCAGGGCTCGGTACTGGGACCATTTCTGTTTAATATCTTTATTGATGATCTCAACAAGGACATAGAGTGTACCGTCAGTAAGTTTGCAGATGACACTAAGCTAGATGGGAGTGTTGATCTGCAGGAGGGCAGGGAAGCTTTACAGAAGGACTTGGATAGATTGGATGGATGGGCCAATGTCAACGGGATGAGCTTCAACAAGGCCAAGTGCCAGGTCCTGCACTTGGGCCACGACAACCCCATGCATCACTACAGGCTTGGGGAAGTGTGACTGGAGAGGTGCCTGGCAGAAAAGGACCTGGGGGTTCTAATTGACAAGTGGCTAAATATGAGCCAGCAGTGTGCCCAGGTGTCCAAGAAGGCCAATGGCATCCTGGCTTGTATAAAAAATAGTGTGACCAGCAGACGTAGGGAGGTGATTGTCCCCCTGTACTCAGCACTGATGAGTCCACACCTTGAGTATTGTGTTCAGTTCTGGGCACCTCAACACAAGAGAGACATTGAGGTGCTGGATATCAAGGTTCAGAGGAGGGCAATGAAGCTGGTGAAGGGTCTAGAGAATAAATCTTATGAAGAATGTTTGAAGGAGCCGGGACTGTTTAGTTTGAGGAAGAGGAGGCCGAGGGGAGACCTCATCGCTCTCTACAAGTACTTGAAAGGGCATTGTAGAGAGGTTGGTGCTGGTCTCTTCTCGCAGGTGATTAGTGACAGAATGAGAGGGAATGGCTTCAAGCTACAACAGGGTCGGTTGTGGCTGAACATGAGGAAAGAATTTTTCACAGAAAGGGTAGTCAGACACTGGAATAGTCTGCCCAGGGAGGTGGTTGAGTCCCCAGCCCTGAATGTATTTAAGAGTTGTTTAGATGTGGTGTTGGGAGATTTGGTGTAGGGGAGGAATTTGTAGAGTAGGGCTGATGGTTGGACTCGATGATCCTAAGGGTCTTTTCCAACCTGAATGATTCTATGTTGAATATTTCTCCACAATTTGGTAATTCTGAGTATCTAATTCTGAGTACTTTTTTTTTTTTTAACAAAAGAAATACTCCAGTGACTCTTGTTTTTAAAACTCTCCAAGGTTATAGTAGTAAGTCTTTTTCTAGGAATGAAAAAGTATGTTTTTGCCTAATATGTCTTGTCTTCTGAAACATATTTTTAATTATTTATTGACACATTAAATTTATGCATCAAATCATCTTTCCCACAATCAAGTAATGGATTTCCCCTGCATTGCCACAGCATTCATTGAGCTGTTCAGGCAAAAAAAAATTATTCAATGGCATTGAAACTGTAGATCAATGTAGCATAAATAAGAGTAGGTCAGGAATGTAAATCAGATTCTATGTAATCACAAGATATTATTCATTTAAAGGAACTATAATTTTTCCTTTCTCGATAGATTAAGCAGTAATGTAAGCATATGTGGATATGGAATAATTATCAATGTTAACTTTACCCCTTAATGTGTCTTTCAGAATCAATATATCAATATGTGTCGACCTGTTTAAATGAAAGGCAGCAGACACTGTGGTATTGCAGCCACGCTTCTAATGTGTTGATTATAGTCAAATAGAATTTCATTATCTGATTTTGGAATCTGCTACTCGTATAACGCTGAACTAATATTTAAATATCACACTAGCATTGTACTATTTTTTAAAATATAATGTAACTTGATTTCAGGTTTATTTCCTTTACCTGGATGTATTACACCTATGCAGAGGACAGAAAACATCAGCAATGAAAGGCAGTAGTAGGAATGAATGGCTTTGGATTATTTATAAAAAAATTTTAAATATTAAAAAAAAAACCAAAATAAAACAAAATTTGTGAATAGAGCTATTCTAGGGTTTATTTTCTTCAAGATCAGAGACATGGACAGTGGTACTGAGTGCACCCTCATCGAGTTTGCTGACAACACCAAGTTGTGTGGTGTTAGACATGCTAGAGGGAAGGGATGCCATCCAGAGAGACCTGGGCAGGCCTGAGAGGTGTGCCTGTGCAAACCTCATAAAAATAAACAAGGCCAAATGTAGGGTCCTGCACCTGAGTCATGACAATCCCAGCCTAGAAAGTTAACTACATATATCCCATTATGTTCCAAATAACTAAATTTGAACTGAGAATCTTTAACTGTTAAAATGCAGATTTGCACTTCCTAGGAAACATGTGTAATTAACTCAGAAAGTGAGATTTTAGAAGTAAGTTGTAACGTTTCTGTAAGAGTACATAGCACAAAAACCAGCAGTGCAGCAGTCTGTGTGCATTAGTACCACCCATTTCATTAAGACATAGCTCAGCATATGCAAGTACCGCAACGCCAAGATGCAGTCAAATACATATTGTCACAGCAGCCCCTCACAGCTCTTTTGGCTGGGGGTACCTGCCAAGTCCAGTCTCGTGTCATGTACTTTCCACTACAGCATGTGGACCAGTCGTCTAGGGCTGCTGCAGCTCAGGCCACAGACTTCAGAACAGAATCCAGGGTGTAGTTTTATTCTCTTTGACTCAATCAAGAGGCTAAGACTTTTTGTGACCAAATAAATAGCCAAAGAAAAATACCGGCCAAAGAAATGGCCAAAGAGAAAAGCAATTTCCTCAAATATGCAGAACATATCTAACATTCGTATTAATTTGAATATTACTCTATTGATCTTCACTAGGTAAAAACATTCCCAAAGCTGTAAAAACTGACCCAAAGAATATCCCAAATCCCAAATCGTGTGGTGTCCTGCTCAACAATAAAAGCTGCTGGAAGGAAGGAAGGGGGACCCTTTGATATCAAGGCATTTGTCTTCCCCAGTAACTGTTGTGCCTGATGAAGCTCTGTTTTCCTGCAGATGGCTGAATGATGGGGAAACTGTGGATGAACTCCTAGTTTTGCTTTGCTTGTAGGCACAGCTTTTGCTTTACCTATTAAACTGTCTTGATGAAAGTGAGAAAACTCATGAGTTTTCTCACTTTCACCCTTCCTTTTCTCTCCCCTATCCCACTGTGGGGGAGCAAGCTGTGTGGGGCTTAGCTGCCTACCAGGCAGTTGGCAGTAGTTGCCTACAAAGAGACGTACGTACATACCAGTAGTCCATTAGTATTTTGTAAAGTACTTTGATGTGTTTAAAATGGAAGATGTGTGGCACTAATTTGCAGGAAAATTTCAAGCAGAAAAATGCACCGCCATATCTCATAATGAATGTCTTCAAAAAGATTTCAAATAATTTTACGGCTTGTATAATTTACTGAAAGCCCCTGCTTTTCCTTTGAGAAACTAAGTATCACAGTTAGATCACCACCAAGACATGTATCATGCTAATTCTGCGCTCTTCTTATAGGAAACATGTGCTATTCATCTTTTTAATAACCGTATTAAAAAATTCCTCTTGAAATTTCAGTTCCTTTATTAAACTATTTTTCTTTCAGGCTGATCATCAAGGCCTTCTTGCCTTGCCACAACTACACATGTTATCATTGTAATATATTGTGATATAACATTCTTTCGGGTATTTGCACCTATAGGTAATCCCAGTGGGATATGCTTTATCAATGAATATGATGAGCTATATAAACAATGTACGTAAATAAAACCAATTTATCTGGAATTGTCAATATTAATAAGTAAACTGATAGTTGGTTTGGGTTTAGAATGTAAAACTTAGTCGTTATTTTCTGATTTTTACACAGGTGATAGATGCGAACTAAATATAGATGAATGTATGTCCACTCCTTGCCTCAACAATGGAAGTTGCATTGATGACATCAGTTCCTATAAGTGTCACTGTAGAAGAGGTTTTATTGGAACAAACTGTGAGATAAATGTTAATGAATGCGTGCCAGATCCTTGTCTTCATGGAAGGTGGTTATTTTTATTTTATTATTATTATCTACAAGATAATGTACCTAACTAGCAACACAGAAGATTTAATGATATGGGAAAATTGATAAATATGCTTTTAATTATGTTCTTCTATAAAGTAAGAGTACAATCACACTTAAAGATGACAGATGTTGATTGCTTAAGCTAATGTAATATACTGTTACATTATCTCACTTTCTCTTTCATTCTTGTTCATTAGCATAAACCAATTTTCAGTACATGTGCATTAATTAGAGTTTAATATACTTAAAAGTGAATCTTCATCTGTTTCATGCCAACAGATTGAAATGGGAAGATGACATGTTATGAGAATCAGTATTCTTATAAGAACCCTCAGTATCCATAATATACACATTTTAAATCCATTATTAAAATTAATTAAAAGTATTATGGATTTCAGTAGGTTACATGAGACCACTATTTTGAAATGTATGGAACGATACTACTAGTGCTTAATCTAGAATTACATAGCTTCATCTGGATAATGCTATTTTGTATTTCAGCTGTATAGATCTCATTGATGGATATCAATGCTCTTGTGAATCAGGATGGACCGGCCCAAGATGTGACATAAATATTAACGTATGTCTTTAAAATTTGTTTTAATTATAGGGGGAAGGGTAATATGTCACTTGAAATTCATTTTTATTTAAGTAGGCATTTTATGAAAGTAGACATGACTTGTGATTAAAATTTTGAAATCCAGGTAATTGTAGAATTCTATGATACAAAATTGTGGTGTACAAATTACGCTACCTACTTCCTCCTCTTAAATCGAAGAGTATTTTTGTGTTATCATGGGGAAAGGCTGTGCATAAGAAGGCATCTGTATATGTGAGTCTGTGTCATGAAGATTCCCATGTTCAGCAAACCATTTTGTAGGTGGTGACTACATCTGGCATAACAATGACCAATCCTCACAATGTTTGCCATGCTTTGGGGAAAATTTTGAATTGGTTTAGACTTTTTCAGATTTCATGCCAAAGCTTAATCAGATCCTGGGATACGATATTTTAAATGCATTTGGTCTCATGAGAAAGTCTGGCATGAGATCTACCAGTTTGAGCTATCTGTCTTCTAATGTGCTTCTGAATTGTCAAAAATACATTCTTAAATAATATCCAAACTTCTTTTTAATTTATGTATGCATGTAGGCACCTGTCATTTTTTTTTTTAATATATAACTAAAAGTACTAGATAATTAAAATTCCTAATATAACATAAAGAAAATATGATCTATAGCTTTTCAGTTGAAAATGCAGGACATTCTCCCACAAGGAGTAAATCTAGCTGGCATATTGTCTTCTAACTGCTTTTACAGAAAGAAAAATTCAGAAAATAAGTAATTCAGCTCAACAGAGTGGGCATCATGCTATGATATTGCAAATCTGTGTGATTATCAGCTGTTGCAAATGCTAATACAAAATACCTGTGGGTAATATTTTCTCCAGCAACATCCACAATTTACACTTCCCTCCATTTTAAGAGAATGAGAGATTAAATGACCTGTAGACAACTGCATAAAGTTGTATTCAAAAGATAACCACATTTCATATTGAGGTGTTTGAAAATGAATAGATTAGAAATTCCTAGACAGAAGCAATATACATATGCATTTGACAGATAAGTGTGTCAGAATGATGGCTTCGTTTTTCAATATTCATTCTATTTGCATGCAATGCGATTCCCAGATTAGACTATGCTGCAGGTGTCATATTTTTAAAGGCTCTAATACTGTGTTCATTCTGCTCAGACATAGATCATGTCTCTGTAAGTCTTACAGTGATCAACAAGGCTTTCTGTCTGTGTAGGGGTGTGCACATCTGGATAATCACAGTAGGTTCATGCTCTGTAATTGTTCTGCTCTAGATTAACAACAGCCAGTTCCTTTGTTTAAAAAAGCAATCAGCAATTAATCCAGGTAAATATACTTCAATATTCTTTTCACTTGAGCATACATTTCTTTGTATTATATTTATGCAGCTTCACTGGATGTAGGTGCCAAGGCCATGTCTAAAGAGGATGGTGCAGGACGGCCTCTGTGACTACAGGCCAGGGGCTGCCTCATGCTGGACACAGCCAGTTCTAGTCAGCAGTTCTAGTCAGACCCACCACAGTACACAGCTGAGACCCTCACTCAAGATGGTGGCACCTCCGTGGAAACATATTTAAGATAAGGTAAAAAACCCTGCCCAGCAGAGAGAAGTGAGGAAAAATAGTTTGGGAAAACAACCTGTCAGATGCAAAGGTCCGAGAAGAAGGAAGCAGTGGAGGTGCTCCAGACACTAAAGCAGATATTCCTCTGTAGCCCCTGGAGAGAACCCTGGTAGAGCAGGTATTTCCCTGTTGTCCATGGAGAGGACGATGCCAGAGTAGATATCCAGACTGATGCCCATGGATGACTCCATGCTGCAGCATGTGGATATGCCCTGTAAGAACTGCAGCCCGTGGAGTGCCCACACTGGAGCAGGCTCCAGGCTGGACCTGCATCCCATGGAGAAGAGCCCATACAGGGGCAGTATTACACTGCAGGACTGCAGTCCATAGAGAGGATCCACACTGGAGCAGGGCAAACTATGAGGAAGTAGGAGCAGCACCTGCACTGCACTGCTCTTGGTGACGGGAGAAAGCAGAGGAGTTGGGAATGGAGAAATTAAGTTGAACCTGGGAAGAAGGAAAGGGAGAGGTGGTTCTAGGTTTTGTCTTTGTTTCTCACCATTCAAAAATGTATTTCTAATTGGCAATAACTTGAATTATTTTTCCCCAAATCAAGTCTGTTTTGCCTGTGACAGTAAATTACTAAATGGCAGCTCTCGCACAAAGCACTGGTGAGGCCTCGTCATTGCCAGGCACACATAGGAGTCATAGAACACAACCTCCTAGAAGCTGTGCACATCAAAGACAGGAAGTGATTTGAGACAGTCAGCATGGCTTCATCAAGGGCAAGTCTTGCCTGACCAACCTAGGGGCCTTCTATGACAAAGTTGCTACATCAGTGGACAAGAGCTACAGATTTCATCTACCTGGAACTCTCTAAGGCTTTTGATGTGGTCACTCACAAAATCCTGCTCTCTGAATTGGAGAGATACAGATTTGATGTGTGGACTGATAAGGAATTGTATAATTGCCTTGTAAGAAGATATTTAAATGGCTGAAACTATCCTGTTTGAAGGGGAGAAAGCTGAGGTGAATGTAATCAAGGTTTAGAAAACCATGATAGTGGTAGATAAACTTAAATGGAAAATTTCTTCACGAGATTCTGGAGTAAACGAATTGGGAGGACATGATGAAAATAATCAAAGAAACATTTGGAAGAAATAAAAATATTTTCTTTCACAGGAAGCAGAGAATCTCTGTAACTTGCTGCCATAGAATATTGGGGAGGCAGATGATCTCTTATTAGGTTCAGAAAAATTAGGCAAGTCATGGACAACAAGTCCATAAATGACTAATAAATCAGCCAGTCAGAGAAGCATTGTTTATTATGTCTGATTCACCAGTTCCGCTTGCTAGGAGGACACATTGGACATGGACTGTAGAAAATGGCAAAGTTCACGTGATTTTCCTCAAGTGGCTTCCTCTCCACCACTATTATAGATGGAGTTCTGGGATAGATGGAGTGCAGGTCTGATCTAGTATTTTTCTGCTTTGTAGTGCTGTCTAAAAAATAGTCGATTTTTTCAATTTTTTACTATTTTTCTCTTCTCTTGTGCCTATAATTCATAATTTCAAGGAAAATATTTTGGTCATTTTGAGCTCATTTTGAACTGAATGATGTTGGATAAATGCAACATTCTGAAATATGGCAATAAATTTTACCAGTTCATTCTACAAAATATTGTATGTATGCTTAATCCACCAGATGAAAATGCTTTAGCACATGAATTAGTTTCTAAAGCAATTATTTACACCATTGATTTCCTTTCTGCCTACTTTTTTTTTTTTTTTTTTTAAGTTCTAATCCAAACTCTTAAGCTCTCGTTTATCACAAAAACTTGAGAATAAATTTGCCTGCAATAAAATGACTGCAAATGTGACTTCTGAAGCATCTTTCTTTTCTGGTGCAGTATCTATCTTTGAATTCTGTTCTTATCTCTTACCTTTCAACACAATCAAATTGAGTTAGTTTTAAAACTCTGTCTTGTTCTATCTTCTGCAAGTCAGTAAATTCCACTGGGAATCCAGTTTTCTCACAGATACCGGTATGCTTGCTTCTGCTCCCTGAATTGATGTTTAAGGACACATTTTTTTCTTCAAGTCTTTCCTCACAGTTATTCCTGCCATAGCTGTCTACAAAGAAATGAAACAACAAAAGGTACTCTGGGATTTATAACAGAAGTATTCACAGGAAATTAGACTGTATGATACACCGCATAAGTACAAGTATGTAAAGAAATAGATTTGTATGCAGCACATGTTTATTTTCAGTAGATTTTTTTCCCCGTTTGCATGAGTTATTTATGTTCAGAATTAGTCCACTTTATAATTGCCTTTCTTGATACAAGGAAAACGTCACTTAAATAAAACCCCATCTATCAACACATTTTTTTTTGCCTTGACTCTCTTTTACACAAATAGATTTTGAGATGGTATTAGATTTTTATTTTTTAAGAAAAAAAAATCCTAACTTCTAAAATGCACTTCTAGATATTTTTTTTAGAAACACAGTTGAACTTTAGTGAAATAGTGAATTTTCACTGTTTTTATTCATTTGCTAAAATGCATCCTTTCATAATTATTTCAAACTATGGATTATGAATATAGAAATGATGCAATACATGGTAGGTTGCGATTTCTTAGACAGGTTGACCTCACTTCCAAAGACAGATGTTAATATGGATCCACAGATTTGGAAAAGGGAGCAATAAGCTTTGAGCAAAGTGTCGTGCCTTTCTAGGTCAGTTGTTAGAGTCCAGATTTCAGAACTGGCAGAAGCAGTGGACTGTACCATGCCAGGTGGGTTCTCTTAAGGGACAGTCATTCCCTTCATAATACATGCAAATTTTACTACACCATGATATTCAGAGAACAAGAAACAATAAATTATTGTGCTCTGGTAAATATAGTGTATTTCTTGTATTGCATTGTTTGAACTAAAGATTCTTAACAAAACCTGCGCTTAAAAGAGTTGCATAACTAGAAATCTTAATATTCTTTCACTTTTTTGCATTCATTTTAATTTGTCTTGCTATGCTAAGAAAATAAATGAGGACTTAAATATACCATAACAATAATTTAGTAAAAATAAACCCACAACGTCACCATTCTGTTCTCATGTCAGAAGTCTGTATATTCATTTAATTGGAAATTAGTACTTGTATTTAACTTATGCTTGCCTGAAGCATATGTTTTAGAGGTGTATCCAATCTTTAAAAAATAAGAAGGTGGGATATCAAGTACTTTTGACAGTTTTACAATGGCTGACTCTCTGTAGTAAAGGTGGACTTTAGCTCATTATATCTGTGTTTGTGAATTCAGGTAGCCATTTTTGTACTGACTTTCTCTAGGAGTTAAAATACGCCTTAATGTATAATGCTTTTCTGAAAATAGCACTGCACTGCCATTATCTCTCCCTCTGTCAATTTTCTTGGTGACAAACTAAAACTAGGAAAACTCATAGAGTCATGAAAAGTTCTGGAATTTCTTATATCAAAGAACTCATTTAACAGCTAGAAACAGACCTGTAGTCCATTAATTAGCTTTATCAATGTTAACCCATATATATTATCTATGTTTTTGGCAATATCATATGAAAATGAAATCTATGATGAATAATGTATTTGAAAAAAAATCTGGCATAAAGATTCCGTTAAGTGTTATTTTTCTTAGACTTAGCTTACTGTAAATCATTTTATCTGGTACCTAAATCATTTTACAGTCTCATTTTTTGGCATCCTTTATAGTAAACCTTGATATAACAATTCTTGAACATGGCACTATGTTTCTATTTCCCCTAGCCATAAAAAGAGGAATAATCACTTGTCTAAGTGTAAGTCACAGTTCCCCTCTCTGAAGACCTAAGGATAGCAATAGCAATTTTTTCCATGGTATTGCAATGGGAGTTCATATTGACAGCTTGTCCATTATAACTTTCAGGCCATTACCTGTTAAAAACACATAAACTCAAAGGATTCCCTGTTAGATCAAAATGGGAAAAGTTATGCTTTGCTGAAAAAAACAGA
>VXBJ01003441.1:11763-28961 GCA_013400055.1 Nycticryphes semicollaris
AAAATGAGCTCTCCTGCTTACTCTAAGGAGATGTGATAAAAGAAAACTCAAAGATATTTGTATGAGAATACAGTGTGTCAGATTGGAGGAATGAAGAGTTGATAAAAACTCTCTATAAACTGTATATAGAGTTGATAAAAACTCTGTAATCACAACTTGATAATTTCTTTTTGGTTAAAATTTCTTTTATTTACAAGAGGGCTTACTAAATCTGTGTTTTAAAAGATGAACTGGGAAGAGGAGTATTGGTATGCTTCGAAGTGTGAGTACATTTGCAGATCTGATGATTTGCGAGGAACAAGTAGAGCTCCCTAGTTGAAGTTGATAGGGGGCATTTATCATCTTTTTTTTGTTGTGGCAGTGAAAGGAACAAATCCCTTTAGAACAGGAAGAATGAAATGAAGTCTGAGAAGCAACTCTTTTGGCCTTCTGGTTTCCTTGGAGGTGGGTAGCTGTTCACATACGCAGCAATGTGGATATCTGCTCCTCTGTAGTCCTCCATGGGCTGGAGGGGGCCAACCTACTTCACAGTGATCTTCTACAGGGGTTTCAGGGGAATCTCTGGAGGAGATTGCCTAGAGTACCACCTCTTTCTTCTTCTTTTCTGACCTTTGTGTCTGCATGACTGTTTTTTACCCTTTTTCTTCTCTCCTCTCTCTGATGATTTGCTGCCCAATGTTTTATACCCTTTTTTAAAATACACTTTCCCAGAGGCACCCTCACTGAGGCTGTGGGGGCTCAGTCGTGCCCTGCTGGGGGGTCAGTTGGAGCCATCTGGAACCAGCTGGATCCTGCTGTGTCCGACATAGAGAAGCCCTGGCCACTTCTCACACAGGCCACCCTGCAG
Organism: Nycticryphes semicollaris; assembly: GCA_013400055.1. Taxonomy (NCBI): domain Eukaryota; kingdom Metazoa; phylum Chordata; class Aves; order Charadriiformes; family Rostratulidae; genus Nycticryphes; species Nycticryphes semicollaris. The sequence goes on from VXBJ01003441.1 coordinate 12,611, forward strand.
CCCCTGCCTCTAAACAAATCCTTGCCACATAACGCTCTTTTAACAGGATTGCACCAGAGAGATACCTGAATTACCTCAATTTCTTTTCTTAAAGGAAGCAAAGCCTGGAATATTGTTGCTGATTGTGCAAGAGTACAACAGGCCTATGAGGCCAGGCTAGTGTGAATTTGGAGAAGCTCACACACATATCTTGTACACTTATGCAGTAATAGGAAAGCTTATGTCTCCACACCCTGAGTGAGCGAAAGAGGCCTCAGTCAAAGGGTGAGGCTTCCTGTGTTCTCAGAGGAGACTAAAAGTGAAAGTGTTGCTTGAAAGTAATAAAGACGCCTGAGAATAATAAAAGGAGGGTACTCACTGTTTCTAGACAGTCCTGAATCAAACAGGAAAGCCAAAGAAACAAAAGCTGTCCTTGCCATTACTGCCCCTCAGTCTATCAGTGTTATGACTGCCAATGGTGTCTGGAGATCTCAGCACTTTCCGTGCTTTCTAAATGGAGTATTTTTGCTGAGAACTCCAACAAGAAACTGAAAATAATGTGATTTTTGGAGGGAGTTTAATTTTGTTATTTTATTCTTTGTGTGGTTTTTTGTTCCACTTTGTTTTATAATCATTAATTGCTAGCAAATTATTGGTAGATGTTACACAAAGGTATAATAAAATAAATGTTATAATGTAATTAAGTACTTGCTCTATGCACATAGATTTCATCATGTAGTAGGTGACACTGCAGATAAATATATCGGCAGTTCTGTTCAGGAATTACTAGTTGTATTAACTTCTGATGCTAGCATGTTCACAGTTATTTCTTCATCTTACATTGAAACTTTTTGTGTTTCTTGTCAGATGTCAATTATAAAGTCTCACCTGTGAGATCCTTTCATGCTGCCAATGCATTTGATCACGTTGCAAATACCCTACCTGTCAAACGGAAACACTGACTTCTGTCTACTTTTCTAAAAAGCACTGGTGGCATTTGCAATCTTAAGGCAATGTTTCTTCGCATTTTACTGCACAAGGCCATTTAAAACAGCGGTGATGTCTCACTAACAAAAGACAAATTTTGATAGACAGTTAGTCCTGCTTCCACATGCATAGGTAGTTCAAGTTAAAATAATTATATTTAGAAAAAACTTTCTGAAAAGTCTTATCAAAAGGGCTTGTGCAGAAAATAACTATGCATTCATACTTCTTAAATACAGATTCCTTTTCAACCTATCCTGTTCTTACTTTTTTTTTGTATCTAGCTAGATTTTAAAACTTTCTGTCAGACTTCGATGTTGCTCTCTGTTCCTTCTAAGTGTCAGTGCTGACTTAAGAAATTCCACTCTCCTCATCTTCAAATAGTTCTGGCCTCCGTAATAGTTCCCAAGCTATACCTGCATTACTGATTATGGGTCATGTGCTGAGAAAGAAATTAGAAAAATGTCATTAAAAAAAACATAGAAAAATATTTCTTTAGTTTGGATTAGTTGTCATGTAGTTTTGGATTTTTAGCCAGTATTTTAATCTCTTATTCTGACACAATTAAGAAGACAATGTAGCATGACTTTGGGTGGGGAAATAGCAGGGATAGAGGAAGGAATTAAGAATATCATAATCAGAATGGCACCTGAAACTTTCATAATCTGAAACCACTGAAAATTTCTGAAGAAGTTTGATTTCACTAGGAAATGAAAATCAAATTACTTTTGGGCTTCAGGATTCCTGGTCAAGGTCAGTATACATTTCTCTTTTGTAACATAATTAACAGATTTTTGGTTCCCATAAAGGTGCCAGCTTTATGAATATTATGAGTGTATGAGTGTATAGGGATGGTAACAAAGCTTCCCTTTTGCTCACAATGCTGTATACCTCCTTTCCCTCAGAAATAGGACTGAGGAAAGAGAAAAATAAAACAGAAACTGGTCTTATGATCAGTGAGATATTGCAAAATAGGTTTCTTTTCTCATACTGGCAAATGTTTCATTTGAATGTAGAAAAAAAAATACAGTCACCCATATTTATCTGCAGATAACAACATTCAGTCTACTTGCACAAGTTATTTGTCAGCATTTAAACATGGTATTTATTCTCTGTATTCTCTGCCAACCAAATATTGTAAATTTTTTAAGGGACCAAGCCTGTGCTGCTCTCACAGATTTCACTTTTGATATTTTTTACTCAAACAGGTTATTTGTAAAATTTTGGAATGATTACTAAGAGTAAGACTTTATCTCTGAAGCTTAAAAATTTTGCATTTTTAAACTCCAGATGAAAATAGCATTATAAATTTAGTAAAGGTTAAAAGACCCATTGAAAATAAGAAGGTAAAATGAGCAATTGTGACACTTTTATATATCAACAAATTCTTGTTTATGAAAAACGAAAATTACCCATCTTTTGAATATCACTTTGGTAATTTTCCAGTTTCTTACTTATTCAAAAGCAGTTTTCTTTTTGCAGGATCTGATCACTCTTGGAATAGAAAGGGATAAAGGATATCTTATTAATTTGAGAACTGAGCACCTGAGGTGCCCAAGGAAATCTTTTTCCTGTGCTGTACTGGAGAAGAGAGGGAATAGTTCTAGGACTGTGAGTCCCTCCAATGTTGCTTTTATTTGGGAAAACTCTGGCTAGAGGTGATAGTTAAGATTCAACCTCCCATTATAAAAAGGAAGGTACAAATGAATTACCATTGTTGGTTAGGTGAGCTTGTCTTCAGGAAGTCAGGGTAGCTGGGGATTTTTTGTAGAGCTGACCGTTCCCTAATGCTAAGCTGTAAAGTCAGTCCCTGGCAGGACTAAGGTAGGTAAGTCACAGCTGTGTTGCAACTTCAGTTTGTCATCTCATGTCCTTGTTCTTTTATACTATGAGTTACAGCATTTCGTGGTTCTGTGGTATATCACCTACTTGGGCATAGAGTTATGTGTGGCATTTTTAACATGGTTGTGTGTCTGTTCACTGAAACAATTTTCTTGCTTGACTTAGGAATGGTGCAGACCAGTCATTTTCTAATGTTGGACTTTTAATTGCAGTGCATTAAAATAAACTGCAAAGTGATATGTGTGATTTATTTTCTACAGCTGTCTGTTTTTTATATTATTGTAAAAACTAATTACAATGAGCAGTTTTGTAAAATTTTACAGGAACAGTACATTCCACAGAGGAAAAAGAAAAGGTTTTACTTTGTTTTCAATGTCGTATGACTGTGAGGGTGCATTGAGTCAAAGCTGTGAACATTTGTCTGAGCACTGAAGTTATCCTTAGTTACTTTGATGATTTTGATATTTTTTGATTTTTAATTTTTGATTTATTATTAGGTAAATTTTTATGCATTAAATGATAGATTTTTAATTTACTCTGATAATACACAAAGCTGTTAAAAGAGAAGTAGCAGAGAGGGGTGCAAGTGAATATAAATTAAGAAGAGTAAACAAAAGAAGTTACTCGGATAGAAAAAAAGACAAAAAGTTGGAACTGTGAATTGAGATTTTTTAATAAGCAAAACAAAGAAGATTTATGTTTGTCAACAAGAAATGTAATTAATATAGCAAAAGACTACTTCTAGAACCTAGATACAGGATTTTGGGCACTGTAGAACTATGCCCACCTTCCTGTGGGATGTATAATTCAATTAGTTTATGTAATGCTCCCTAATAAATCATCCTATAGACACCCAGCTGGAGACCTTATAGGAAAATAAGTTGTTTTCTCATAATTCCCCATGGATATCTGAATTTACATTCTGTCAAATCAGCTGAAGTACCTGCAGGAAATCTGAGTGCCCTTGAACATCCTTAAAGAATTAAACCTTCTAAAGTTACAGCAGTCTGAGAATAAATTTAAAATACTGGATTTAGCTAGACTATTTGTGTGGCAGCAGCAAAGTAAAACTCTTTTGGGATATAGGCAAAAACTAGGTCTCTGCACTGAAGGGCAAACCCACATTTTTGCACTGGCAATTTTACTAACAAAATTCCCCTGTAATTCTGGAGAAACATTAATTTGCTGATACTTAGCATGGTTTAAAATTGATGACTTTCACATTTGCTTTATCAGAGTGAATTGTTATTATGTGAACACATAAACATTTCTAAGTGTTTCTATTTGTGATATTATGCATTAACTGGTAATAAGAAAGCATCTATCAGCAAATATTTGATAAAAGGTTGTGTGTGTTGCTTAGTATAAGTAATTTTTATTCTGCCTAGATTTGTCTTACTAATGTGGCTTTTTTTACTGCAGTAGGCCCTACTATAAAAACGTAGAAGGACTAATTGTATAAAATATGGCTCAAAAAATGCTTTAAAATTTAATAACGTAATTGCGAGTGGGAAGCACATACTTATGGATGTAAGACTGCTTATATAAAAATATATTTGCATTTCTCCAAGATAATTAGTAGGAACAAGCATGGTTTCAAGAGTATGAGTTCTAATAAAAGGATCTCTGTATAAATAAAAATTGCCCCAAATTAGACACTTACTGTACAATAAAAAAAGTGCAACACTCTCTAATCTCCAGATCAGTTTCTTGCACTTGCTGTTGATATGAATGAATAAGTAATGTGTTTTAAAGCTGTGTAGTCAATGTATTATTTCTCTCTTCAGGACTGTGAATCTGCTCCCTGCATTAATGGTGGTTCTTGTCAAGATTCAGTCAGTGCATTTGTTTGTACCTGCCTGAGTGGGTACACTGGCAGGTTTTGTGAAGTTGATATTGATGTTTGCAGAGAAACAACACTGAATTCAGTTCTCTGTTCCAATGGAGGTGTATGTGTTGATGGACCTGGAAGAACATTTCATTGCAGGTTAGTGCAAATACTGTCATATAATTGCTTCAGTTAATATACATTGATTTGCCAAGATTTCAGGGTGGTGCTGTTAACTACATACAGTATGTGAACTCAACTGGATTTGATGCTCAGGCTAGTGCTCATTAATATTGTTGTATTAAACAATTCACTTTTTAAACATCAGACCTCTTTTTTCTGGAAATTTATCTTCTAGTGCTTTTCAGAATTACATGTGGAAACTTCTAACATAAACTGACCCTAAAACATGTAAAGTCATTATCTGTGAAATCATTTACAGATATGTGTGTACTCCTGTGTTTTGTACTCAAAGAGAAAGTTAATTTGCAATCAAATTTAGTGGACAGCTAATTTGCATAGCGTCTGTGCACAGACATATATCCCAAGAAATTTCCTACAATCCATCCTCATTGTTCTTTGGCTGCTTAAGGTCTCTGACTAAATATTTTATATGCATAATTAATAGTGAAGCATAAATATCTTTCCTTATAGAATCAGGTGTTCAATATCTGGGTTTTGATGACTAAAATTGAAGCTCAAAGATAATAGTTTTATTTAAAAAAATCACTTGCTGAAGTTAAGGCAAGAACAATCATTCTTAATTTTGTGTAACAATTTGATAGCTTTATAAGGTTCTATAAGAAATGGAACTCATTTCACTTCTTATGAAATAAAGATTAAGAGACAAATGTATTACTTCCAATCTGTGGCTCAGTTTGCACATGCTGATCCTTTGTACCTTTCTGTTAATCATTACAGAATTTCACTAGTATTCAACAGAATTAACAAGGCACGTGGCCGATGGACAAACAGGAGTTACTGTTATTGTAATTTACGCAAATATTTACACTGATTGCTGGCATTGTTTTTCAGAATCTGGACAGGACATCCACAACTTCTCTGGGCTACCTGTGCCAGAGTTTCACCTCACTTATTGTAAAAAGCCTCTTCCTTATATGCAATTTAAATCTACTCTCTTGGAGTTTAAAAACATTGCACCTTGTCTTATCACTACAGGGCCCAGTAAAAAGTCTTTCTTCATTTTTTGTAAGTGCCCTTAAAGTACTGAAAGACTGCAGCAATGTCTCCCCAGAACAACCCCAGCTCTCTTGGCCTGTTCTCATAGGTGAGGTATTCCATCCTTCTGATCATTTTTGTGGCCCTCCCCTGGACCTGCTCCAACAGTCTTTCCTGTGCTGAGGGCTCCAGAGCTGGACATGATACTCTAAGTTGTGTCTCATGACAGCAGAGCAGAGGGGCAGAATCCGCCGTGGACCTGTTTGCCACACACTTGTCTTTCTGGGGTGCGAGCACACCATTGCTGGCTCACGTCCAGCTTTTCATCCATGAGTGCCCCCAAGTCCTTCTCAGCAGGGCTGCTCTCAAACCCTTCATTCCTCAGTCGATTTTGATACAGGAGGTTGCTCCAACCCAGGTGCAGGACCATGTACTTGGCCTTGCTTAACTTTATCAGATTTGCATGGGCTCACTCTTCAAACCTGTTAGGGTGCCTCTAGATGGCATCCCGTCCCTCAAGAGAATCAGCTGGACCACTCAGCTTGGTGTCATCCACAAAGTTGTTGAGGATGCACTCAGTACTTCTGTGTCATTGATGAAGATATTAAATAGTATTTCTCCCTGAATAATTCAAATATATTATGGTTTAGCTTAAATCTCTCAATATATCCTAAAATAATTCACGTTGGCCTACTCCAGCAGGCTTCTACCTGCACACAGGCTGATTCTGTAGCTCAGATGTCTGGTAATTTGGTTAGCCCGCATTGTTTGATCACTAGTCTGAACTTTCAGTCAGACTGTTTATTCTCATATTTCTTCTTGCCTGGCTCACTTTCACTGTAGCCTCCTTTTTTTTCAAGCTTTGGGTGCTGCAGCATCCTTTCTTTTTTCACAAATGAATCTTCTGAATTACATTAAATTACTTACATCTCTCATCTCTTTTGCTTGGGAAAGTAAATTGTGAAGGTAAGTACCTTGCACCTGCTTCTGAGCTCTTCATGGAATCAGTCAGGAATTGCAGTTAAAATCAGGTTTTTTAGAGTAGCAAGATCACAAAGTACCATGCCTGATACAAATTTCTCCTTCTGAGGGAGTTCAGGGAAAGGACTTTTTTTCATCTGATTGCCTCTTCTACATTGATATGCTTCAGAAGACAGATGCAACTCTCTCTCTCTTATCCTTCAGTAGCTACTTACTGTAGAAGTACAGGAAATAGTTTGTGTAAGGTAGAAATAAGAAACATAAAAAGATTATTAAGTTGGGTTGGCTCCTGCATTATGATGTGAACACTCTATTTCTACCACATCTTCCACTTGCTTTAAGCTGTCTGAACAAAACTCATGTACAGACTGGAGAGTAAGAGTGATATGGGAGATGGAAAAGCAGAATAATTGGGAATAGGAAGGGAGAAATAGTTCCTACTGTAGTAGATGAATAAGGAGTCTGAATGCCTGTTACACATTCACTGTGGAATGGACAGAAGGAAATAAAAAATCCAGAATCATTTAGAGTCTCCTTTTTTGGGGGATCTGGCTGGGGATGGTGGCTGCTAAAACTGGAAATGGCAAATGAATGAAAAGTGTCCAGCAATGGGTAAGTTTCAGGCTGCCTTAGCTGTGGGCAGCACTGCCAGATTCAGCTGTGATGTATGTGGTATTTTACCCAGTAGTATGGTGAATTGTTCAACTTTTATTGAATTATATGGGAATCAATTACGTGAGCAACCCTACAGGCTTCTTCCTGAAATGAATATGAAAAATACCCTTTGAGATAGCCCTTGAATTGTGTGTTATCTGAAATATCTTTGTGTCCTCAAGACCTTGGTTTAAAATTAAAACATCTCATTGGAAATGAGAGGGGTGCTGGGAGTTGTAATTCAGTTCTGTCCTGGGCAGATTGACACTGAATCAGGTCTTCAGGAAATAAATTACCATCTGAAAGGATGCCCACTTACCTGTCTTTGTATTTTAATCTTCTTAATTAAAGGAAATAACTGCCACAACAACAAATGCTAGATAAATTAGCAAATTAATAATAAAGCTGTCATTGAGCTGAGGGGGACTTTCAGAAGACAATTCAATCAAACCTACATATGGTTGATATAATGAGTGTTTAATAGGAATTCTGAAACCTTTTCACAGTATTTTAAGGAAGTGAAACTGTTCCACATAAAATACTCTGATTTTTTCCATTATTTTTAACAATGCGTTCCGCCTCACTTTTTTATCTTTCAATCCCAGACCATTCAGTATGCTTAGCTTAGGGTTTAAAAAAGTAAAAATAATGATAATTTTAAAAGTTCCTCCCTCCCTACTCATGTTTGCATTGAGACTTTTTGAAATGTGCATTACAGTTACTTCCTGTTGACTAGGTACAGAAGTTGTATTATTTTGAGAAGGATTATCTGTGCGGTGCTTTCAGTGTGATCACATGAAAATAATGTCAACACTCTTATGACAGGACTTGCCTTAGATTAAGTTGCTGAATATTATAGTTTCATTGTACTTTTTCAGCACATTATAGCACATTTGGGTTTTGTTAGGGAAAACAAAGGTAATGTTTGACGTCATTCTGTCTTTCAGCACCCACAATGAGTAATACTTTTTTCAGAATTTAAATGTATTTAGTGGTCTAAGATAAGTCTGTTGGTCTTAGAAATGTGTAGGGTTACAAATACGTTTGATCCTATCTTTTGATACCAGGAAGATTGGTGGGTTTTAAGACTTTTTGGCTTATAATTGACTGCATTTGTAGGTTCAGGACTGAAGCATTTTTGGCAGAACCTTTCAGAGATTAGTTATACTCAGAACATAATTCTGTGGCCTTGATTTTTGTATTCCAATGGCAGGTAAGAATGAATATTTGCTCAAAAGAATTCCTGATCAGGAGAATGTCAAGGCATTTATTCCAGCTCTTGAGATTTTAGTAAGAAAAAAATCTATAAAAGGTATATGTTTTTCTACCTTTCCTCCAAATAAAGTGCAGTTATTTTAAAATCTTTATTATGATATTTACCACTCATTCTTATTTTTGGCTATGAAATAATATAATGAATGCAATGATAAGTAGTGAAAGGCTGCATACTGCTGTTTATAATCTCACATGTACATGACAAAGATTGAAGGACCTTTGGCTCATATTTAACCAATATTCACTAGCATTTGTAAAAGAATATAGCCTTATAATTACTTGAATACTAAATTAAAGGGTAAATAATCTTGTCCAAAAGCAGTCATGGTAATACATCATACACATCAGCTAGTATACTTGAAAAATATTGTTGAAATCTTTAAAATATACCACTTTGGGACATTTTCAAGTGGTAGTCTGGAAAAACGCCTAACTTCTGACTTTCATAATGATAAGGGACTATCAATATGATGGAGTTCATCACATTAAATTAAATTGAAGTATCGATGAAAAGACATCCACAACACCTTTAAGCAACTTAATTCTTTTTTCTTCCTTGGGATTCTTCATGTGCTATTTGGGACTCTGAAAATCCTCTCATTTTCTTCTTGTAACTATTATTCCCTTTTCTTTCTCTCAGTAAAATTAAATTGCTCACGAAAGCATTTGCATTACACACTTTTAAGTATTTTCTGTATTTAATGCTTTTCTTACCACAGTTGGGAGCACACATGTAATGTAATTAAAAACTATAGCTGTCCTACAATCTTATTTCTGTGCCGCTTAAGAAAAGCTAGTAAAAGCAAACTAAGATGACTACATTCATATTCTTGTATTCTACTGATAATGAAACAAAGTTTAGATTTTAAAATGTCTTGTATCTAGTTCACTTTTATTTTGATTTACTTTATCTGTGTAAGCAATGTGTCACACTGGAGCACCAGGCCTCAGAAGTAGCTAGGGCATCTGCAGGGATCCAGGAAAGCGATTAAAACAATTCAAGAGTGGAGATGCTGTATGAGCAGAAAACTGGAGTCTGAAAAACATATTACTCTGTAGTGCTGGCATGCAGACTGCACATAAGATAAGAAACGATAAAGCAGAATGGTTTCTCTTAGAGCATGTGTAAGGTAAACGATATATTGTTAGTACGAAGCACATTGTTCTGGTGGGAGCCTAGGGGTGCAGAGTCTTGTAGGGCAACAACCTAGGCAACTGTATCCAAAAAAACTGCTATTTAATTCTGTCGTGGTATGTTAAAGGAGTTAATCTGTACAGTTTTGAAGAATTAAAGTCATTTAGGGTTTGATGAATGAAAGTCATGTATTTAAATTGAAAGTTGCTGCAGATTCCAAATCAAACAAAGTATAGTTTGCACTTGAAAAAACACTACTTAAGATGAGTGCAGTCACATTTTTAATTCATTGGGCTTGGTGTGTCTCTGTAAGAAATTGACCTTAGCCAATTGTAATAGCCCAGTCTGAAGCTGACAAATGCATGTATTACTGTGAGGATGGAGTCCACTTTGAAAAAATAAGATGGAAATTTGGCAAGAATCAATGACAGAAAAAACTGTGAATCCTTCCAACTGTTGCTGCCAGGAATGTATATCGCATAATCACTTTCCCTATGACTTCCTAGTCAACTAGATGACAAAATTACATGATGCATATAAGAAACTGTCTTTTAAACAGAGGTATCATGTATCAGTACTGCACATTCAGTCCTTCATCCCAAAGGAAATAGAAGATTCTTTGAAGATTTTTCTGTCAATAGTACCTCCAGGCAACAATCAAAAGGTTTTCCTGTACTTGAAAAGGCTTAACATGTGGAGAATTTGCAGAGCTGCGTGCTCCCATCAACCCACAGAGTGAATTTATGGTGCAGTATTTGTTTTGAGACTAACTCAGGTCTTATGTGCCATGTAACAGAAAAGTCACACTTCTGTTGGAAAACTGTTAACTGAAAGCTTCATTTCATTTAGTTATTGATGGCTTGCAAGGTCTGACCAAAATTGCAGAGTACACATTACACAGAACTGTGTATCTTGTTTCTCAGAGTACTGAGATAAGTGCAAGAAGAAAGTCATTGCATGATACAGAAGGAGTGACTCAAATTCACTGGAACATCAGAATCTCTGAAAACAGGCAAGTTGTAAAATAGTAGGTTCTCACTTTCATATGTGCTGTGAATATGTACATAGTATTCTCTTTCTCACTCTCTTCTATGTGAAAATAGATGCCCCTCCATATATATTTAAAGAAAAAGATGGTTTCTGCATCACTTGCTGATTTCATAATCAACTGCTTAGTTTTTTACAGTTAGTTAAACATTAATATTTTAGGGTTTGCATTGTGTGTATGTATTAGGTTACATGAAAATACAAGGGTGGCTGTATTGGTTCAAGCCAAGAACTGTCTAACCCTGTATGCTGTTTCCAAGGGTGGCCTTAAGCAGATTGACAGGAAAGAATACTAAAAGTGCATGCGTGTTACTTGTCCTCAAGTATTCTCCCATGCTCCCTCAAACAGGGGTTCTCCTGAGCATGTTATTCTTTATTCAGCAGAAGTTAGTGACTGTCTAAGTACTTATACAGTTTTCCCTTGCACTTACATAAACTTGTCCACTGAGGAGCGGGCTTTGACTAGGCAATCTCCAGAGGTCCCTGCCAACATCAGCTGTTCTGTGACAATACCATTCAGCAAGCAGACCCGCAAGTCTAGACTGCTGCATGAAAAAATGCCTCCCTTTTTAAATTTTAAGTACTGCTCCTGCCAGCTTTATTTCATGTCCCCTAATTCTAGTGTGGAAAAGGAGAATGAAAAGCTGATTCCAAGTCATCCTGTCCTTACTTTTGTGTACCGCTGTCATATTGCCCCATGCTCCTTCCTTTCCAGGCTGAAGATTTCTGGCTTTCCCAGTCCTTCCTCTTTCAGAAGCTGTCATAACTTTCTGATCATCCTTGTTGCTCTTTTTCAAGGTTTTTAATTTCTATTTGTCTTTACTGACACAATGGGTCAGGAAGTGCAGACAGTGTCAAAGCTATGGGCCAATCTGCGATTTATACAGTGGCATAATGTTTTCTTTGCTCTTCTCTATTCCTCCCAAAATAACAACAACTAACATTTCATTGACGCTGGAAGGAGAGGGAACACAGGTGTTTCAGTTTTATTATTAAGTTGGCTGATTATAGAACTGTAGTTTCCATGGAGAATCATTAAAGTTGGCATACTAACACGTTCCTGTAATACTCCATGTATAATTAGTTTACGTATGAATATACATATAAATACGTATATGTATGATTTTTCATTGCATTGCACTTCTTTATTTAATCAAAATCCTGTTCTGTCAGAGCAAGAAGATGATAATGACAATTTCAAACCATTTATTCTATTTTATAATGGCAAATACTTGTGCCTCCATGTGAAAAATGCTATCAAAAGAAATAGTGTACTAAAAATGAGTATTATGTCCTGCATTTTTCAGTATATAGTAAAATTCCTTAGTATATACAGATATATAGTAAAATTCCCTATTTATACATGTGACAAGCCTACAAGTGAACAAAAGAACAAGTGCATCATAGTGTTTATTTGCTACGTGGTAATATAAAGTAAGTTAATTTAATAAACTGCATATTTTTTTTTAACTTTACTTTTACCAAAAAGAGAACTGTAGTCTTAAAATTGTTAATATGTAATCTAAAAAAAACAAAAAAAAAAGTAGCTCTCCAAATGAATTATTGTTCTGTATTATTTTAGAAATATTTTTAAGAAATCTTGTTGAGAAGAAGCTGGCATTTGTAAATTGCATACTTTCTAATAAGTTTTTGATTAATATATCCCTTGCTTATTCAGATTGGATCAACATGATACTTTACACTTTTTATATAATATTGCATTAAAGGTAAAGGAATAAATCATAGTAGTAAAGAGGCAACACATCAATATTAGACAAGCTTCTACTATACTAGCAAATTTATCAGAAGGTCACGATCATAGGATTTGGAGTGGTTTTAATGCATGTAAAGTGCCTGATGGAATAGCTACTATAGCTGTGTCCCCTAGTGCTTCTGGGCAAAAGTAGAGAAAAATTACTATTCTGTCACTCAAATGGATATTTATATTGATGTTCAAACATTATGTCAAACCATTTTAAATGTCTACAGAAGCATTTTGCCAATTAAATAACATAATAGAAATAGGAAAAATTGAAAATGCTAAGAGCCTGTAAAAATGGAGCATGAAGAAAGGAAAGGCATTAAGAAACATATCCCAAACACTGTTATCTTTTTTTTTTTAATAGATGCATGTTCTGTTATGTTGCATTTTACTAGTGAAAACTACAATGGTAGTACTGCATCTAGTTAAAAATACACACTCTCCTTACCATTTTAAAGTTATGAAATTCAACGGTAAAGTGCAATCTGCTAGCGAATTAGCATTGTCTAAAAAAATGCAGTGTCTGGAAAAGAGACATTAAAAAGTATTAGGGAAAAAACACACCCAGAAGCAAAACACAAATCTAGTACAAATCACCCAGCTGCCCAGGCTCAGAATAAAAAACTTTTATCTGAATGTCTATTGCCAATGTTATATTCTGATTTTTTTAAGGAAAAAAAATATAACTTCATTGCCTAAAAAAACACAGGATGCTTCTACCCTATGCATATATGGGGTTTGATTTTTAGTTTTATAGCTACGTTGTTTTCTGACTTCTTGAAGCAGAAGCCAAATAAGAAAAGCTACTCAGAATCATGTTCACGTTCCCATTATACCAGATACAGTGACTGAAAGTTGGAAATGTGCCTGTAACAGAACATTTAAGTTTTTTATAGCAATACGCAGAGAATATTTAATTCGGCATTGTCCAAAACAAGCATGCCCAAATGAAATCCAACACCTGGAACAAGATTTAAAATTTCACAGTGCTTTAAGATATAATATGCTGTTTATTTATTCAGAATTCCATACAGAATACTAAAGGGTATGACACAAGTGATTCAAACACACATCACCTTAGATATTTTTGCTGTTGCTGTCTTCAAAACTTTGTGATATTTGTGGCATTCTTTTTTCTTTCTTTCTAAAGAAAAATTTTCTTTCTATATTCTGAGTGTGTGCCACAAATAGCAGACATAATGCTAACAACGGCTTTACCTTTTTGTAGTGATTGTTGATAAAACCTGCAATAAATCTATGATAAAAGTTACAACAATTTTAAAAAATATTTTTCTATTTGGTTGTATTAAATTAAAAAGCTATATAATGTGACAGTTGAAAATTTTTTATTATTGTTTAAAACATCCTTCATTTACTGTTTTGCAGAGTTATAACCTCCTGACATTTTGCAAACATAAAAAGATGTTACTACCTTATATCTTAAGGGGCATCCCACAAGTTATAAAAAGGGCTATACTTCATACAAAACCTGCTAGCTCAGACAGGAAAACAGAGTTTACTAGAACCCTTGAGGGTATTTTTGAGGAATTTAAATGAATGTACTCAATTTTTACAATACAAAATAGTCACAAGATGTATAAAAAACCAAGGGAAAATACTATTTCTAATTTTTATACCAATATAGAAGTATTAAAGTTTCAAATTTTTTTTATATGAAAGGCTTTATCTAAAGTGCATTCACTTGTCCCTAAACTCTGGTCACATAACCTGAAGGGCAGTATCTTTCAAGTCATTGTATGAAACAACAGAATTTCCACAGCTTTTGTTTGTTTGTTTGTTTGCTTGATTGTTTGTTTTTTAAAAGGGATTTATTGAAAAAGTTATAGTGTTGCTTATGGCTATTTGTCTTAGTTATACCCTGCATGTAAAAAATGAGAGAAAAAAGTAGGTCTGGAAAAAGGAAAAAAGAGACCTTACTGTAACAAGGGTTTTTTTTTCCCACAAACTTTTCATATTGTCATTCAGATGCACAGATTGCTGCTTTTCAGAGAAGGGCAAGGGAAAAGGAAACGGAAAGGGGAAGAATAAGGTGAAAGGGAAGCAAGGCATTATTCAGGTGAATTAACCATTTTTGAAGCCCAGAATAATAAGAAATATTGTTTTTCCATCTAAGTTCAGCATTACAAATGTACATTTCAGAATTGGTCTCCAGAGGAGCCATACAAATTTTGACAAGTGCCTATGTGTGCCAGAATGCATGACTGTAGAAAGTTACTACTTTAGAATTTGACTCTATATTTACAAATACGCATAAATCCATCTGACACAGTAGTGCCAGGACCATACTTTTTGCCATAAAAACCTTCTGTAATTTCAACTGCTGTTTTTATTTACTCATAATTAGATAGATACTGTGTTCTATGCCCAAAAGTGTTATACAAAGTAATTCTATTAGAATTTCTCTAAAGTGTCATGAATTGCAGCCATTAATGCAACTAGAATTAAATATTCATTCTGTGCATGGCTTTACCTGAGATGCTTCATTATTTCCTGAAAGTTTCATGCTGCAACTCTTGATTTTCACTTGTGTGGGACACAAATAAAGATCAGTGTTTGCCAAAATTCCATCCATTTGGACTAGGGAATCAGTTCTTTTCCCGGAGAACTAATCCCATTGGGATATTTTTTTCCCTTCAGAAACTACTGTAGTATAGTACCAGGTACATGTTGCCATGGTCCCATAAACAAGTTATTTTTTTCTCCTACTAATTTGGATTATTTCATGTAGAAGCAACCTTACCCTAGGAAGTAGTAAAGCTTGAAACAAGTCAAACAACTATTGTAAAATAAACTTCCTCAGCCTTTCAGCATTGCTTTAAAACTTGTGTTTATCTTATTGATATAATTGTCAATAGCTGCCTGTCTAATGTTGATGTGTAGTTCTTGGTACACATTATTATATTGGAGAATTGGGGGAGAGAAAATGGAACATAGGTACTGCCATTTAGTGTCACATCTCACATTCATCATGTTCTCTGTCTAATCTTGTACTGTAATGACACTTCAGAGGAGTGCCTCAAGAACTTAGTACAAAAACATTTTTTTTCCCCATCTCTCCATCTACCACCTTTTATAGGTCTCAGTTTAATTGGTCAGAGGCAGTGGTTGCCCTAAAGCATAAGATCCTTCCCAAAGGTTATTTTTAAACATTTTTACATTAAATATGGATATTACTGTATCCCATAAAATTTTCAAGCCCTTCCAATTTTTCCTTTTTCTGTCATAAATATGATCTGAAATAGTGTTGTCTAAGTCATGTATATTTCTCCCTTTTTTTTTTTAATTTTCCCAAAACAAGCATTTATCTTTCTGGATACGTGTCCCCTGAGACACTGTTTCCTGCAAGAATGTAGGCTCTGGCTTGTTTTCAGGGAGCAGTAGGGAATATGGACTTCAGACACTACATACTTTGGTTTGTACTAAGTATTCCTATGATTTTTCTCATTTCTCATCAACAATCTTCTTGTGATGATCTTACAGTAAGAAATATAACTACTGTTTGCTCTCAAACGTAGCAGACTGCAGAAGTTAGTTGACTGCAAGACTGATGGAAATAGGCAACAGAAGACATAATTTGTCATTGCCAGTGCTGTTTTGGAATGAACATTTTTCATTACAGCCTAAATATTCAATTGATTTGAAAAGGATAATGAAAACCAAAAAA